>RJWM01002351.1:0-130859 GCA_004363535.1 Dasyprocta punctata | reverse complement strand
CGTTGTGAAGTTTTTAAAGATCACAGATATCATCTGTCACTTCTATCAAGATTATCCAACTACAATGTAAGATTTGTCTTCTCCTAGCTTATGTTTTATGTGTTAATGCAGTAAGTCTTAACCAGGTACACGTATTATATTCAATTCTTATACTTTACCTCATTCCTTTATACTTACTTGCAGCCTGACAATGAAATCGAAATCCTCGTGGAATTTCACCTATAATACAAAATTTTTTAAGAGAAGCATAAATCTGGAGGTTCTCTAGTTGTATTACAGTTATTCCCCACAACATAACCAACTCATTATATGGGTATTTTTATTATGTGAAAATATGAAACATTAAACCATGGTATTCTTTCCCACCAAGACGATGACTATCAAAGAACTGTGGCATTTTGTCTAAACTAGTATTAAAAACAAGTTATTCCTTACAAAGAAAGAAATAATAGCTAGAGAAAACTTGTGCCAAAGGAATCTTTGCTGAGATCCCATGAATGGTCCTCAGGAGGTAGAGAGACCATCAATACAGCAAAGGTACCTATATCTCTCAAAGGAAAGAAAGCCTCCAGATTCTATCATGGTTACAAAGTGAACACACTAGTGACCATGGAGAGGAAGGGTGAATTGAAGGGGAAAAAAAGCAACAAAAAAATTTAGAAAATTTTCCAGCTACAAGCCATAGGTAAGTTATATATTTTCAGGTTTTCTATCCATCCAATCCTAATGTTTATTTAATACTGTATTAAAAGCCTAAACCAACAACTCTATGTCAGTACTTAATTCCTAATTGTTTTTCAACTAAGTATACAAAAGTCTTGCACTTTAATAATTCAGCTATACTTCAACTTTTTAAGAAAACAATTACTATTAATAAATGAAGACAAGATCTAGCATCTACTCTAGCTGACTACTTACCAGGATTTATAAAACTGTGGAAAACTGCCATAATACCTTCTTGGAGAGAATATCTAACACAGCCAATTTCACAAGGGAGGAAGCGCTGTTCACAATGGGGCGGTAGCTCGCCATGGCTATAAATGTTCAAAAAATAAAAAACACTTCCAAGGAGAGCTATGAAAAAAATTTTAAAAAGTCGTTAAGATAAAAGCAGCAAATGAATGTCTTAAAAATTACCTCTTCCAAAAAGCTCAAAGTTAAGAGGAAAAAGGCTTTAGAACCATTTTCTGTGTTCCTATATTCCTAAGTGAGCCGGAAAAGATAAAACTCCTCTACTATACCAGATAAACAAGTTAAAATTTTTATAATTACCTTTATCAAGGATTAAAGTAGTAAACACTTTTCGTATAAACTTATAATCAGCTCTGCAATACTTCAGCTATAGGTCAGTCTTGAATCTCAAGAATGATGAAGAAAAGCTCTGACCCATATTCAACACATAAAGCACTTTGAGAATGAGTGCAGAGTAACTCTGTAACCATGGAAAATTTAATTCTCTCCTTCTATATTTTTTACCAATATACACAAAACCACATACAAATAAGGAAGACAAAAATGTGAGAATATGTAACATGTTCTTATTTACCAAGACAGTTTTCTTTTTACTAATGTTAAAAGTGTGTTAGTGCTGGGCATGGTTGTACACGACTGTAATCCCAGCACTCTGGAGGCTGAGGCAAGAGGATTGCAATCTTGAACTCAGCCTGGGTAACCCAGCAACTCAGTAAGATTTTTGTCTCAAAAATAAAGGACTGGGCATGTAGCTCAGTTGAAAAGGCCTGAGCTCAATCCTCCATACTGGCAAAGGAAAAAAACTGTTATTAGTGTTAAATGAAGGTGTAACACAATTAGTAAAAATTGCCAGAAGGACCACAACCCTTTATTAGCTATGTTGTCTTCTAGGCTAGCTCAATAGTTCATCTTCACCTTTACTTTTTCTCCACAGTACTTTTTTTTTTTTTTTTGAGACAAGATCTTGCTATGTAGTTCACCCAGACCTTGAACTCATTATGTATGCCTCAAACTCAAGGTGATCCTCCTGCCTCAGTCTCCCAAGTGCTGGGATCGTAAGCATGCACCACCACAACCAGCTTCAACAGTAAAGTCTTTAAATTTTTATTTTTAACTGACAATCACGTATTTTTATGGCACACAATGTGGTCTTGAAGTATGTATCACAATAGGATGAACGAATCAAGCATTTAACATATCCATCACTTCACATACTTATTTTTTGTACTGCAAACATGTAAAATATCCTAGTACTTTTGAAATACAATTACAAAACCTTATTAATGGCCATCACTATGTTGTAAGACACATCTTAAAGACATCTCCCTGTCTATAAAGGAAGTTTATTTGGCTAGCTATAAACAAGTCTCTAAATACCTGTACGTAGTAACATATGAAATGGTAGAAACCAACAGATCAGATCTTTGTTACACAAACCTCTCTCAACAAATGCATGATATTCTTATAATTTTAGCCCTATCATACTTAAACATATAAGCCAATTATTTTGAAATGTAAGATCAAAATAAACAGAAAACATTTTTACTGATCAATATGTCAACAGTGTTTTAAACATGCAAATTTAAGCAAAATATACTGGGAATACTCTACCTTGCTCATTTTTTAGGGACAAACTTGATATATCTGGGGGTAAGACACTTGGCTTTGGTATAAACATGCCTGGCCTCCTTAGTGGTGTGGAACCGAGTTTCTAAAAAGGAAGAGATTCATTGACCACACTTAAAACTCTTATAGGATATCTTATCTAGATTTACAAAAATAATTCCAAAATAACCCACAGGTTACTTCAGTACCTTGTCAAGGCTAATAAACCCAACAAATGAATACATATGTCAATAACATCAATATATTCAAAGGCAGACAATAGCAAAATCTATAGTCTGAATCATAAGGCAAGTGGTAATAACCAACTCAACTATAATTGCAAACCGTTTGTCCACTATTGATTTTCTAAAATAATATTCCCGAGTCATCTTTGCCAGACAGGTGGTCAAAAGAACACCACTCACCACGGAACTCTAATATTCTATTTCAACAAAGCAAAAAACCAGACCATACTGATTTCAAGTCTCAAAGGAGATTTACACTCCTTAATTTTGAGGGGAAATTTTATATAAGGAATTATAAAGAAAAACCAAAGCTCCCAAGTGTAACTTCAGTAAACACAAATTCAACTGGTAGGAGCATCTTCTCAAACATAAATCTATAAAATAAAAATCTCTCAAACCTAAAAAGAAGTCTTTTGGTCCATGTAAACAGTTTAAAAATGGAGTTTCACTATTTAAGAACAGAAAGAACAGAGAAGAAGGTGGGAAAACCTTCACAATTACCTCGCACTATCCTGATACAAATGTGCAAGAAAACACTTAATACTTCAACATTCTACTACATGGAAATGCACTCAAACTTTACTCAATTTTACTTGTAAGACCTACAAACGTTCGCCATTTCCAAATCTTGTTACTTCAATACTTAAAACACAGCAGCTGGTTTGGTTCTAAGATGTCACTTAAAAATACAGGTGCAAATGACTTTTAAACATCAAGAAATTAAAGTACCCCCCCATCCCCGCATTAGTGGGGATTAAACCCAGGGCCTTCGCAATGAGCTACAATCCCAGGTGTTTCCTAAAAATTTTTTTACTTTAAGACAGAGTCTCACTGAATCACCGAGACCGGGCTCAGACTTGCAATGTTCCTGTCTCAGCCTTCTAGAGTGATGGACTTCCTAAAAAATGTTTTACTTTAAGACAAAGTCTCACTGAATCACCGAGACCGGGCTCAGACTTGCCATGTTCCTGTCTCAGCCTTCTAGAGTGATGGACTTCCTAAAAAATGTTTTACTTTAAGACAAAGTCTCACTGAATCACCGAGACCGGGCTCAGACTTGCAATGTTCCTGTCTCAGCTTTCTAGAGTGGTGGACTTAAAAAAAAAAAAAAAAGTTAAACATAAGAATTAAGACACATTTAAAGGTCATCTAGTACAACTCCCAAATACCAAATATTATACCCCATTGCTGATTAAAATTTAAGACTTCTCCAGGCCTCTTACCACTAAATTATCCTAATGTTAAACAGCCTGTGGGTTTAACAGACATTATGACCATAAGAAAACTCCCATTTCTGATCAAAATTTACTGTCCTCCAATTTCCAAACACGACTTCCTCAGGCCTGTCATCATCAAATTACCCTAATGTTAAGCAGTCCCTAGGTTTAACAGACATTCTGACACCGGGGAAAAAATTCTTCCCTGCACTCATCTGCCTCGTCGCCCAGCAGTCCACTGGCGTTTCACATTCATCCATCAAGCACTCGTTGACTGCCAAGGGGCCAGGCAGGCCACTGCCCTCCACCAAACTTACCTGCGTCTCTGAAGACCCGGGATCCTTTCCCTGGGTGGCTCTCCATTCTCGGGCCATTTCTGAGTATTTCTCCTTTTCTTCTTCCCTCAAGAGCTTGGAAAGACAGAAAACGAGAAGCCGCCGTAAAGACCCTGGGCCTCATGGGTGGACGCCTAGGTATCACGGGAGGCTGCTCCGGTGTCGGTTCTTCACGAGCCGGATCCAGTGCCACCCTTCGCGGGCCCTCGCCCACCCCGCGCCCAACTGCCCAGCCCACTCGCTCCGGCCTCACCGCCCATTCTGCAGAGCAGTGTGGAATGGCATCAGCCACGCGAGTCACAGGCAGGCCTCGCCGACGTAATTCTGGCATCCTCTCCTGCACGAAAAAGTAGTAGGCATTGCGGCTGGCCCTGCGATTGGGCATGGCAAGCGCCCGCTGACTTCGACAAGCGCCTGCGACGCCAGGAACTCCTGCGCCCTCGCTGGACTCCCGCCCTTAGTAACCGAGGTTGGCGCCTGCGCGCAGTTTACCAGTTTTCGGCCAATCACTGCGCAGCGCGCAGCCGCATTGGCCCCATTTGAGGGAAAACCAGTCAGAAGCCTGAAGGTTCCACCTCGTGCACCCACGGTGGGGAGGGGTCGGAGGAAGGAGACTCAGGTGTGCAGCCTTCTGATTGGCTGCAGTGAGTCATGGGCCTCGTGTTGTCACGTGGAAAGCTGCACGCGTTTCCTGTACATTGTTACGTAATACTGTGTATGTCCAAAAGCTAGAGCAGAAGAGGGCTGCCGGGTGCTTTGGGTTCTTCCGTGTTTTATGTTTGTAAATGGCCGTGTATGCTAAGTAGTGGGTGTATTCCGTGAGGTTAGATTGAGGAACACGTCAAATAAGGCTCTTACATGAAGATTTCAATCAAATGCGGGGAAAAAGATGATGAAAACAAACGAACTCATAAAAAGGTTAAGGGCATTTAAAAATAAGTTTTAAGAAACATTCAGCAAGAAGCTGAGATTTAATATAATGTCGTTGAATAAAGTTTTGTCTATTTCCTGTTAAAAACCTGTTTCATTTTTCGCAAGCTTTATTATGTGGTATTTTGGGAGATAACTATGAAATATGTTCATCATCTCTAATTGTCTAATTGGTTACTGATATACAGAAATAATTGATTTCAGTGTTAATCTTATGTAGTCATATTAAACGGTAACATTGACTCAAATAGTGTCAGCTGATTAAGATTTTCTAAGTGGGTATATTTTTCCAGGGAAAATTCAGTTTCCTAAATGTGTGTGTAGAGGTAGGGTATATGAACGTTTAAAAATAAAGGACGGTCCCAGCACTCAGGAGGCCGAGGTAGGAGGAGCATTGTGAGTTCAAGGCCAGCTTGGGCTACAATGCCAGCGCAAGGCTGGCCTGAGCTACACAGTGCGACCCAACCTCAAAAAAACAGGGCTGGGAGTTTGGCTCAGTAACAAGCACCTGCCTGACCGACGTGAGGTTGTGAGTTCAATTCCCTGTGCCGCAATAAATAAATAAATAAATAAATAAAGGATGGCAATTGAAAATGTATTAAATGCTTTTTCTGTATCTTTTCAGGTACCTATATGAAGTTTAACTTAATTTGTTAATATAACAAACAATATTGCAAGATTTTTCTAGTGTTGAAGCATCCTGCTGTTCCTAGTATAAACTGCTTAATTGGGAGACATATGTGACATTTTGAATACAGGCTCAATGTGAAATTGTTACTTCCTTGATTGTAATGATATTGAATTACAAATATTGTGGTGGGCTTTTTTTTGCCATATATTGCTATCAGGGTTGTAGTAACCTCATAAAATAATTTAGTTTTGTCTCAGTTCAGATTTGAGTAATAGATGGGTACTAATGTATTTCTTTATGGTTTCATGCAATTTCTGATCCTGGTGTATTTTTGCAGGGTAGGTGGATCTGACCGTTGACTATCATTTCATTATCTTGCATGAGTTATAGGTGTTTTCAGTCTTTAGTTTTCTTGAGTTAATTTTTGTATCTTTCCTAGAAAATTTGGCCACAACATTTGGGTTCTGAAGTATTTTGATGTAAAATTTGACCAAGGGGATAGCAACTAATACTTTCGTGCATTACTGAGGGGACAACTGCTTGACAGTATTTTCTACTTATCAGGGGACCCAGGGACTCCACTCTTTTAGGAGGAAAAAAACTATCCACTCAAAGCATTGCTGTATTCTTGAGAATCACAAGCTGGACCACCCAAATGTTCATCAAGAAGTGAATTGATAAATTGTGTTATAACCATATAGTAGATCACTGCTCAGGAATGAAAAGAAGTGAGCTAGTATTGATACTTCACATGGATGAATTTTGAAATTTTGCTGAAAGAAGGCATATATATGGTTCAATATATAAAAAATGAAGAAAAGGCAAAACCATGGTTATACAAATCAGATCAGCAGTAACCTGGGGCTAGAAGGTAGAGGGATGGAACTGAGAGTTAACACAGAAGTCTTCTAGGTAAGCAGACATCTTTTATACTTTGATCATAGCATTGGTGGTTACAGACAGTATATGTCAAAATTCATCAAACTATACATTGAATTTGTGCGTTTTATTTTGTGTAATTCATAGCTCAATGCAGTTGATTTTTGTGTAATGTTTGCTTGTAATTTTAAAAATGTATATATTAATATCATCCCCTCCCTTTTTACTCCTCATATTGATTATAATATCCGAAGCTTTTCTTGATTCTTACCAAGGTTTATTTTATTGATCATTTTAAAAAATCTAAACTTTCCTCAACACTTGAGAGGCTGAGGCAAGAGGATCATTGTGAGTTTGAGACCAGCCTGGGTTACGAAGTGGACTCAAGATCAGCCTGAGCTGCATAGTGAGACCCTGTCTCAAAAAGACAAGAACAACAACAAAATCTAAATTTTGGTTTTGTTGATCAAAGTATTTTTTTTCTTTTGACTCATTTCTGCTTAAACTTTATTAGCTCCTTTCTACTTCAGGCTGTTTTAAATTTCTTTTTCTTGTTTCTTGAGTGAAAGTTTAATTATTTTCAATGTCTATTTACTATTTCTATGGGCTTTTCTTATTTTCCCATTCTCTGCTTTGGTTGGATTGATCAGTACTTTTTTTTTCTCTACTTTCTCTTCCTTTGGTTCTAGTTACACATTCTGTTTTTATTCATTCCACAGTTACCCATAAAATTTTAAGATTTGTTAAAACTTTCATAAGCTTCTGTAGTTAATAGGTATTCATCTCTTCCCTTCTCAGGCAAGAGGCTTGGAAAATTACCACTTTTCCCCACTCCATCTCTTCCACTCCTCCACCATCCTACCTCCATCTCCCATGTTTATACCTACTTTGAGACCTGATTGAAGTGCCACAAACTGAATCTCTTTAATGTGTACAGTTCGATGAGTTTCGACATACATACACCCGTGAAACTATCACTGCCAAGGTAATGATACCATCCCCTAAATTTCCTTTACTTCCCCATTATATTGCTTGAAGTTGCCCACAGCTCACTGATACATTATTTTTTCTCCAGTCTTTTCATACTTTCCATTGCTGTCTGTGCTTTCTCATGTTTTCTTTTATAATGTCTACTGCTATTAAGCTCCTCCAGTAGATTTGTCATATCAAAGTAGTTTTTACCACTAGAAGTTGTCTTCCTGTCTTCTACTTCTCGACTTAACATGGTCTATTTTTTTAAACCTGGAATATATTTCTAATACAGTTACAGTAACTATTAATTGTCCTCTCTACTTATTCCATGAACAGAGTCATTTTTGGGTCTCTTTCAGGTTAATTTTTCTTTGTATTATGATTTGCATTGTCCTACACCTTTGCTGGCTTGATTATATTTCATCAGATGCTAATCATTGTAAATTTTACCCCCATTGAATGCTGTGTATTTCTGTATTTTTATAAACATTCCTGTGCTTTGTTCTGAAACACAATTTTTTTACTTGGAAACAGTGTAAGACTGGTGTTTTTGCTCCTTTGAATGCTTGCTTGTGTGCTTTGTTATTTGTGATCGGAACAACCATTAGGATTAATTTTTTTCCTCTACCGATATGACTCCCTTTTGAGGGCTGTATCTGATATCCCATGAATTTGGAAGTTTTTCCACTTTGGTGGAGGGGAACACAAACTATTTCCAGTCCTGTGTGAATTCCAAAGATTGTTCCTTCTAATTCTTTCAAGTTGTTCTTTCCCTGGCACTGTGTAGTTTCCTCCTACGCATGCGGTGATCAGTATTCAGCTAAAGCTTCAGGGGAGATCCTCGTGAGAATGCCAGAGCAATTTTCTTTCCTTTTGTGCTGCACCCTCTTTTCTGGTACTGTGCCCTACAAGCTCCTCATGGTGCCAGGGACACTGAACTCCATTCCCCCAACATCAAGATACCTGGACCCTGCCTGCGATACCCTTCTTACTACTCAATTCTGGTTACTCTCTCCTGGGGACAATCACAGCACTCACCTTGTTTTTTCTGTTCTTTCAGAGATGATTTGCCTCTGCTCCCTGATGATCAGTGTCTGAAAACATTGTTTCATATGTATTTTACCAATATTTTGGTTGTTTCAGGCTGCTGGGTAAAGCCATTCCCTGTTACTCCATCATGGTCTAGATGGCTTTTTCTTCTTTCAACATTTTTTTAGACTTAACTGACACATTTTTAAATAGGTGATCAAGGCAGACCTCCCTGAGGAGCCAGTGACTTTTAAATGAGAAGAGGTGGAAAGTAACAGACAAAAGAGTGATCCAGACAGAGTAAATAGTCTGTGCAATGGATCAGATGACAAAGAGCTGAGTTTGCCCTCAGAACAGATGGAAGACCATCCTCGTGTATCCTGTTGACCGGGAAATGGTACATGCCGAGGTTGGAGTAATCAACAGGGATTTGAGTTTGGCCCTCACAAGGGATGCAAATACTGCTCTAAAGAAGATATACAGTCATTTAAGTATTTTATTTTATATTTATTTTTTAATTGGCAAATAGAATTACATTCATTTATTATTTATAGCCTGTTGTTTTGAAATATGTTACAACATGGAATGGCCAATTAATGTACGTATTATATACTTACTATTTTTGTGATAGGAACAGAAAATCTACTGTATTTAAAGGTTTTAAAAACATGTCATGATTCAGTTTCCTGTTGAAGAAGGTCAGTCTTGTTGCTACTTGAGGAATGGCTCAAAGAAGTAAGGGTGGCAGGGTGATCCCTCTTAGGAGAGTCCTTCCAGAGTTCTGCTGACATATGATGGTGACCTAGAATAGAGAAGCAGCAGCTGACATAGAGAGGTAAGGAAGGGCTCAAATGTGTCTTGGGGGAAAATAGAACCAAGTAATGGATATGAATGAAAAAGAGAAAAATCTCTAAAGTTTGGGCTTACTAACCCAGAGTTGAATGATGCTTTTTCAAAGATAAGGGAGGACTTGGGAGTATAGGGAGACAGCGCTAATAGCAAAAAGGACCCTGAGCTTCCTCATAATTTGTAGTATCTGCTCCACTCCTTCTTTGGTATGGTCAATTTTTTAATCTTACTTGAGTACTACATAAAAAGAATAGCTT
Source organism: Dasyprocta punctata (assembly GCA_004363535.1). Classification (NCBI taxonomy): domain Eukaryota; kingdom Metazoa; phylum Chordata; class Mammalia; order Rodentia; family Dasyproctidae; genus Dasyprocta; species Dasyprocta punctata. The sequence goes on along the minus strand of RJWM01002351.1, from coordinate 120,938 downwards.
TCCCCACTTTCCCATCAGATCAGTTTTCCTATTCAGAAATTCTAAAGGGTAGCAGGCTTTGACTGGGGTATGTGTGGGGAGGCTGGGGACTCAGAGTTCCATTGTGGACATGTCAGTGTCTTGATGCCTACTCTATTCAAGTGGAGAGGTCAAATAGGCCATTGGCTATGTAAGTCTGGAGTTCTGGGTTTAAGATAGAATTTGGAAGCAAGCCACATCAAGATGGAATTTAAATTCGTGGAACTGGATGAGATCACCTAAGGAGAGAGTGGAGAGAGAAAAAGGATCCAGAGGCCCACCAGCATTTAGAAGTAGGAGAAGGAAGACCCAGTAAAGGTGATGGAGAAGGAATGTGAGAAATAAGAACCAAAGCAGGGAAACAAGGAAGAGAGTAATTGCAGCAGGAAGCAGTTCTGTTATTCAATAAATACTAAAAGCCCACTGAGAACCAGGCTCTATTTTGGACATAGTAGGTTAGACATAACAAAGCTTATAGTGCGGGAAACAGGCAAAAAGGAAATAAACAATTATGTAGCTAATAAGATGCCAGAACTACTTATCAGACAAGTCCAATGAAAATAGCAGCTGATGGAGGGTGCAATTTTAGGGTGGTCGCTAAAGGCCCTATATGGGAAATGAAAATTAAAAGCAAAGATTGGAAGGAAGTAAGGAGACAAATGTGAGGAGATGAGGGAAGAGCAGCTAAGCCTCTGACAAGGGAGCACATTAGGTGCATTTGAGGAACAGTAAAGCACACCTTTACTGTGGCTGGAGTGAAGTGAATGAGGAGAGAGCAGAGAGGACTTGAGGGGAGACTAAGACAGAAGACTTACAAGACCAATTTAAGGGCTTAGGTTTTAGTGTAAATGAGGGAAGCCATTGGAAATTAGATGGCTTCTACTGTTTTGTTTTGTTTGTTCTTGTTTTTTTCCCCTGTACTGGGGATTGAACTTGTGGCTTTTGCTCTGAGCTACATCTCCAGTCCTTTTTTTATTTTGAGACAGGTTCTACTAAGTTGCTAAGTTTCCTATCTAACCTTAAATGTATGATCCTCCTGCCTCAGCCTCCCAGAGTACTGAGATTACAAGCATATGCCACCATGCCCAGCCTATTTTTTAAAAAAAATATGAAGAATAAGATGTTATGTTATAATAATATAATGATAACAGTAACAGATAACATTCATCAAAGGTTGTGTTGGTGTCTCTACCAAAAGCCTCATGAAGGTTATCTCATTTCCCTTTCACAACAACCCTCGGAACTAGATTTTATGATTATCCTCATTTGTAGAATGGGAAATTGAGGCATGTAGTGACCTCCCCAAGACACACTGCCCGTGAGTGACTCTGAACTCTGAGATCCCTGCTTCCCTAATGTTCTTATTCCAACCTGTTAACAATTAAACACTCTGAGATTTATATTACCCGATACTTTGCTAAAGCAAAAAGAGAAATTTCCAAGTGCTTCTCAACATTGCCTCACTGAGCTTCCCCTTTCTTGAGTAACTCAGCCTGAGGTTTGGTTGAGTCCACTTGTGAGTCAACCTATATGAAAGGTGTGAGCGAAAAATACAGTAAATATTTAAATTTTAAAATTATATATTTATTACAGTAAAAGACACATTGCCATTAATCCCCCGCAAAATCCTCCCTTTGCTTCAAGCACAGCTATTCCATTGTTGTCCCTTTGTGAAGTAATTCTGGACATCCTCTTTTGTCAATGTCTTTAGTTGTGCAGTCTTGGCTGCTGCAATGTCCCAAATTAATTCAAAACATTTACCTTCGTGGTCTTTCTGACATTAGGGAAGAGCTAGAAATTGCATGATGCCGAATTCAGTAAATAAGGTGCATAAGGACAAGGCGTATGCTTTTATTTGATAGAAATTGCAATAAATGTCTGATCAATGAAGGATAATCAAAAAATATGGGTAATATTTAAAATTTTAAAATGTATTACTGTAAAAGATACATTGCCATTAATCCCCTTCAAAATACTCAAAATTCCCTTTCACTTGTAAGCCACTTAGTATCCTTTGTGATAAGTTTTTTTTTTTTAATTTAAACCCTCACTGTACTTTTCAGTCATCCCTTGTGGTGGCAGCCTCTTGTCACATCTTGTGGACTCTGCCTTTTGCATCCCCCTGTGACATCTCTCTCAATTCCTATTCACATGGTCCAATAGCCTAGTTTTGCCCTTTCTTGGGATCTCATAAAAGCTCTCCCATGGCAGAAGCTTTGCCGAAACACAGGTCTGATGTTGTTCTACTTAGAGATTCTCATGGATGGTCCTTTACCTGTGCAATTAAGTCCAGACCAGGTAGCCTGTTTCCCTTGTTTGGCCTCAGCCAAGTTTTCCAGCTCATTGATACTCTGTGCTTTCTGAACTGTGCTATGGGCAGCAGGTCCCGCTCTTACCTCTCCCTGTCAATTTCACCTCTGTACTACCCCACACCACCCGCAAGTTCTATCCAGCTGTTTTTTTTTTTTTTTTTTTTTGTACCGGGGATCAAACTTACAACCTTGCGCCTGCCAGGCAGGCACTTACACCACTGAGTTAAATCCCTGGCCCTATGTTTTGACACAGGGTCTCACTATGAAGTTCCAGCTGATTTTTATGCCAGCTGATGTCTAAAATTAGCTCAGGGGTCACCTTTTCATGAGGAATTCTCTGACCAACACTACTGACAGATACTTGACCCTTCCCCTCCCTCTGTGCTCCCACATCGTCCCTGGTACATGTCCTAACGTAGGCGCTGCCATACACTATCATATTTAAAGATTAAATGTTTGCCTTCCTTCCCACACACATGACTACAACTCAGCTGTAAATTCTTTGCTGTAAGGGGCTGTGACTCATTCATCTTTGAATTTCTATTTGTAATTTCGAGATATAGTAAGCACTCAATAAATGTGTGTGGGATAGCTGAATGAATCGAAAGAAGAGAAGATGAGGAAAAGGGACGGTGAACACTCTAGAGCAGTTTGTAGTTAATTAGACAAATATGTATTGATTTCCCTGTATGCAAATCCCCAGAACTGAGGGAAAGGTGGAAGTATTAACACTTGTCAGAGATACTTACGGCACATTTCCAACACTAAGATGGAAACTGCTGCTCTGTAACACTTTGAGAGCCCTTCTGCCCCTTTGCTGGTGTGAGCTGATTCTTTCCACAATGCTCAGTGCTCTGCCCTTCTTGTTCCAGTTCCATTCCCTGACTCTTTCCTGGGGACCATGTCATGATGACATACTCTTTCTGGCTCACTTCCTTCCTTTAGGTTCCATCTTTGACTTGTGCCAGGGAAGGCCTCTAGATAAATTCTTAGGGCTCTAAGAAATAATCTTCTGACTCAGTTGCTGACACCCAAGTGCACAAGGCATGTCTTCTCTCCTATGTGGGGTACAGGATGCTACTTGAGCCCTGAAGCCAGAACTACTCTTTTATTCATGATGGGGGCCCTCCATCCTACTTGGGTCTCCAAAGAATTCTTCCACTGAAACAAAAATGGAAACAAAAGCAAAAACCAGAGTCAGGGCTCATAAAAGAGAAATAGTTCTTCATATTTGGCTCTGTAAATTACAAAGAAATTATAGGTTGAAGTATCAGTCAACAAGGGCTCCCAGGGCTCCAACTACTCATAATTAATTTGATTAACAGCTCACAATGGAGGCATCATGAGAGCAGATGTACATTTCAGGGCATTGTATCTGGCTAAAATTACAGCCCTGACAAAACACCTGTCACCCCTTCTTCCTGCCTCTCTCCTTCCTCCTGAGATGTCCTACAAAGTCATAAATTTTGCCAGGGGCAGATCTTTTGTGCAGCAACTTTTTCTACATTGCAGAAACATTAGCATATACAGAGAATAAGAAAGTATAAATGAATGAAAGTCTTCCCAGAGATAACCGTTATTCTTTTGTTGTTTCTTTTGTCTCTTTTTAAAATACATTTTTCCATATTTGAGAGTATGGTGCAAACATACTTTCACGTTCTATTCTTTGCTTCTTCATATTACTCTTGGATTGACTTTTTTGTGGGAAGGCATTGTGAGACAACTAATGCAGGCAGAAGTACTCCACTCCTGAGGAGGTCTGACCTCCGGATGAGACAATGAAAACCTTACCTAATTCACCACCCAGCACCACTGACAATGGATTTGAAGCCTGAGACTTCGAGCTCTTGGATTAAATCTGTTGCAAGTTGGGAACTTTTCTGCATATTCTCCTAATCACTTACTTATTGTATACTTACCACTGTTCTTGGCAATCCAGGGATTATTTTTTCTTTGTATTGTGTGTGTGTGTGTGTGTGTGTGTATGTGTTTTAAGGTGGAAGAATCATGCACTTTATATCTGTATTTCCAGTCTTTTTAACTTCATTTATTTATTTATTTTTTGGTAGTGCTGATAGATCAAATCTAGGGCCTTCTGCATGTTAGGTAAGTGCTCTACCACTGAGGTACATCTCCAGCCCTAAAAGGTTTTTTTTAGTGACACGATTTATTCCCCAATATGAAACACCTGAAAATGTTTTGATTTTGGTATTGAGTCTCCAAGTTTAAGTTCCTTGGTTTCATTTAGTTATATTTAAAACTTAGAATTCATTGAGGGTGGTTTTCAAGGCATGGAGGATGGGGAGGATAACAAACCTAACAGGTAACACGGGGAAGGAAAGATGAACCAGCTTTAGATAAGAAACATGGCATCTGTTTTAAAGTCACACCTCATATATTTCTCCTGAAGTGCAAAATCAGAGAGAAGGAGAAATATGATTTTATCTGTGTGCTTTAAAAAGACCCACATTAAGCAGGATTCATGTGCATGCATGCCTGTGTGTCTGCAATGAAATCATGTTTTAAAGAGGATTCAGCTGCATTATATTTATAACTATGTGGTTGCTACCAGCTACCAGCATGTCTCCTCGCGGTGGTTCACATCTCTTTTCTCTGTGTCCTAATTCTGTTCTAATGTGAGCAGCTTTGACAAAGCAGTTGGTTAGTCCTCACCCCTTCCCACCTAATGCAATTCCAGCTGTGGCTTCTTGAGAATCCTACTCTGATCCCCAGAGGACCTTATTCCAACATGTTAGTCTTTGGTTGCAGAAGAAACTATCATGAGTTGGAAATCAAGACCCTCTGTTGGTTATTATGAAACAACTTCTATGGGGACAACAGATGGACAACAGGGGATAAACCAGGTCATAGTTTAATTCACAAAAGTCAATTCAACAGCTTCCTGGGAGAACAAAAGGATAGTTATGTATTGCTTTTTTGCTTGTTTGTTTGTTTGAGATAGGATCTCACTATGTTGTACAGGCTAGCCTAAAACTCATCGCAGTCTTCCTGCCTCAGCCTCCCAAGCTCTGGGATTGCACAACCATGCCTTGTACAACCACGCCTGTCATATGTATTGCTTTTTAACATTAATGTTCATTGAAAGCACTGTGGAAGGCAGTTGAAATGCAGATTTCTAGGCCCAAGACATTTCTGATATCAGTCTCACCCCATACTAAGGATTGAACCCAAGGTCCTGGAATTGACCTATGTTGTTATGGATATGGTCCTGTGGCCCTGCCAAGTCTCATGTAATCATGACATGGATGTGGCTGAGTCTGACTGGTTTGTTGTCTAGTGCTGGGATTGGCAATGTGAGTGCTGCACCTGCCCAGGGGTGGAGCTGACATACAGTATAAGGGTGAGAGGAAGAGGTGTCTTCCCTCTCTCTTGTGGGTTCATGCTTGGCTGTTTTGTGCTGCCATGAATGGCTGCCCTGCCATGCCACTGTGCCCTGGAACCAACTGAGTATGGACTGAAACCCCCAAGAACTGTAAGAAATAAACGTTTTCTTCCCTAATTTTGGGTGTCAGGTATTTTATCTCAGCAATGAGAGAAAAGTAACTAAGACATATGTCCTCATTCATTTTTTAAGTTTAGTTTGAGATGGGGTGTTGCTAAGTCACTAAATTGCTTGGCAGTGGAGGGGTGGTGGTTAATTTGTGATCCTCCTGCCTCAGTCTCCCAGAGTGCTGGGATTATAGGTGGTGCCATCATGTCCAGCTGGAAATCTGTGTATTAAACAGGTGCTATAATGTGTTTCTGCTGCTGGAAGTTCAAAAACCATACTTGGAAGAACACAGGAATTCTGGGTGTCATACCCTACTACTCACCAACAACACTGCAAAATAATACCATTACCCACAATCCCCATCTCCATCCATTAGGCTCCATGTTTTTGAATCACTGGGTGTATGGTTAAAGTTTATATGAACACATTGTCACCTTGATACAACCTGCAGTTGGGACAGGCACACATTGTGATTTAGGGTATGGTCTGGGGCCCCATTTTCAGCAAGATTTAAGATAGACCAACTCTATCTCTCTAGTTATGAAGTAGATGCAGGGCAGGACACAGAAAATAAGCTCCTAAGGTGGTAGACCAGAAACCTGCATTCTATGAATCACCACTCTTTTGCAAGCCTCTTGATTGCTGTTGAAGTATGCACATCATATACTCTGAGTACACATTCAAAGTTCACTTTGGTATCTACTGTCCCCTTCCCATGCACATTCTAGCTCTCTTCACTCTGCTCATTTCCAATTTTTCACCCATATAAACTTCCTCTGTCAAGTTTTTCACAAAATGCCATCATGATTTGTTTAGATACTAACCATTATTCAGTTTTTTGCACACTGTATGTCTGCACACACTTACAAGGGATGATTCAATATGTGGTGAATATTGACTTTTAAAAATTTATTATAAGTCGGGCATTGTGGCACACGCCTTTAATCCCAGCACTTGGGAGGCTGAGGTAGGCGGAGCATTGTGAGTTTGAGGCCCACTTGGGCTACAACCCGAGCACAACGTAGGCCTGAGCTACACAATGCAACCCTGCCTCAAAAAACCAGGGCCGGGAGTTTGGCTCAGCAGCTTACGTGCCTGTCAGGCAGGTGCAAGGTTGTGAGTTCAATCCCCGGTGCTGAAAAAAAAAAAATTATTATAATGAAAGACATGTTGCCATTAATCCCAATCAAAATACTCCCCCTTGCTTTGAATATGCTTATCTCTGTTTTTGTCATTTCTTGAAGCAGTTCTGGAAGTCCTCTTTCATGAGTGTCTTTATGATATGATCAAAAGTATGGTGAATGCTGCTGCTGAGTATCATCCAAGAGAAAGGCAAGCTGGTATAAATATTATGGTGTGTCTTCATCCATCTTTATCCACCCGATTTGGTACTGTACAATTTCTGGCTTTTCTCCATAGTCAAAGTGATCATGAAAGGTAAACATTTTGAATCAATTCAAGACATCAAGGCAGTCACAATTGCCCAACTAATGGTGGTGCATGCCTGTATCCCAGCACTTGGGAAGCTGACAAAGGAGGATTGCTGTGAGTTCAAGTCCAGCCTGAACTGCATAGCGAGACCCTGTCACAAAAATACAAGAAAGAAATAAAAAAAGAAAGCAAGCAAGCTCACAAAAAAAGGACTTCCAAACCTGCTTCAGAAAGTGGCAAGAATGATGGGATACATGTGTTTGAAATGGGCAGCAGTATTCTGAGGAGGATGAACTGTAAGAAAATTTTTAAAAATTTAAATATTCATTATATTTTTCAATCACATCTCATATAGCAGTTAACTGGAGAACAAAATACAAATATCTCACCAATCAAGCTTTTGGTGTTGATGTCCTTTTTATGGTGCAAAAACATATACTATATTTTGGGGTCAGAAGATCTGAGTTCAAATATTAGGTCTGCCATTTCCTAGTTACCTGACTTTAGAAAAGTTAATTATCCTCTACAGTCCATCCATTAGGATGAAGTGAGAAAGTTCATGGGAAAGCTAGAACTATGCTCAGAACCTGATAAATTAAAAAATGTTAGGTTCTTTCTTTCTTTCTTTCTCTTTCTTTCTTGTTCATGAAAGGAAATAGTTCTCAAATTTCTCTCACATAGCATATTATTCAGGATTCTTAATAGCATTCATCAGAAATCATCCTAGCCAAAATAAGAAAAGAGATAGTTTATGAAAAGATATTGGGTAGCTCAAGGAATTGCCAAGACAACTGAAATCCCAGTGCAGAAGATGGGCTGGAACCTAGAGAGGCCACACCAAGACTGCAGCCAAAACCAGACCTCAGAGCAGTGTGGTGGCTTTGACTTCTACCATAGCTGGCCTGCTGGCTTATAGCAAAACTGATTCTCTGATGTTTCTGTGTTGAGTAGCTTGAATCAGATTCAAAACGCTGTGAGTTAAATCAGGGCTGGGAGTTTGGCTCAGTGGCTTAAGCACCTGCCCTGTCAGGTGTGAGGTTGTGAGTTCAATCCCCAGTGCCACAAAAAAAAAAAAAAAAAAAAAAAAAAGAATGCTGTGAGTGCATGGTGGCCTTGCCTGGGGCCCCAGCTCTGCACTCCAGCTGAGATGGTCAAGGAAGTGGTTTTAGACTTTCTGCCTTCTGCTACTGGAAAATACGAAGGGAATTGAGATGTCAGGCAGCTGTGAAAGACCACTAGCCTGTAGGTCTCCCCAGCCTTTCCCCCATTCTCAGACATTATCCCTGCTTACATTCATCCCTTCATATGGGGTCTGCCTGCTTCAGGCACACCTGCAAGCCTAGGGTCACTGTGTGCAGAAGCTGATTTAGCCCTTTCTGCTTTGTCTCCCCTTAATTTGCCCACAATGCTCCCCACCTGTCTCCTTTACACCAGAATGCTCAAATTTTGCCCATTGTGCAAATACTAGTTCTTGGTTGTGGCCCTCAGCACCCTTCCAAGATTAACTTGCTCCTTCTCATGTTCCTCAGGCAGTTTTCCTGGGTTTCAATGACCACCTCTGCTGCATTGTACAATGAGTGTGTATTATGCCTCTAGTAGACTGATGCTCCTTCTTGTCCTAGACCCAAGAGAAACTTCCTCAAAGGCATAAAGTCTATCTTACTCATCCCTGTAGCTTGAATTCTTAGCACCTAGCAGACTTACTGAACATTTGTTAAGGCAGAATATACATCTCAGTTCTCTGTCAACACATTGCGACCCCTTTCCCACAGTCATCAGGCCAATCTATGCTTTAAAAACGGAAATAGTTCAAGTGAACTTTCCCTGCAAACTCAATGTTGGGCCGATCTAAGTTCTTATAAATGGGTATTTCATTCTACTCATACATATTTTCTGTTAAGAGGCTGTATGCCTTCATTCTACCCAAATACGTCTTAACAAGGAAAGTTATGAGGAGGGATTCCCGCCTACCCTTTTTCAGTTCTGCTGAATCTCTGGGTTCCTTGCACTGTCGCAAAAGGAACCAGACGGAGGGGTGGGTGGGGGACAGTAAAGCAAACACCCCCGCCTCCGGCACTTGCTAGTCTAAGTCCCATAAGGAATCAAGCCGGGCGCACATAGGTCCCCCACTCTTGTCGCTCTGCCCCTCTCTCTTGATTCCAGGGGCTCGGTTGCCACCCGCGACCCCAGTCTCCAGCTCGCATTCTCACCGAGCCGCCTCCGTGTCCGTGGCGGACTTGGGGACCGGCCGCTGACCTCCCGGCCGCGAGGGGCGGCACGTGATCGGGAAACTTTGGCAGCCGGGCTGCGGGCGGAGCGCGGGCGGCGGGCGGCGGGCGGCGGGCGGAGCGGGGCGGGGAGGCGTGCGGGAGGAAGGCGCCGCCGCGCGGAGCGGAGCCCGGAGCCCGCGGCAGGCGCGCTGGGCAGGCGGCGCGGCGCAGCGCGCGGCCCCGAGTGCGCGCCCAGCCTGCCCGGACTCCTCGCCCGCAGCCGGCAGCCGCTGCCCACTTTGCGAACGCCCGGCCTGCATGGGAAGTTGGGGAGAATGGACAGGGTCGTGTTGGGGTGGCGAGCTCTCCTCTGGCTAACAGGTAAGAGCCGTTTCCCGCAGAGACGAAGAACTTTATATATAGATTCCCATAGCGGTGGCTGCTTTCACCCCAAGCTCGATTGCCTCCTTATTGACTCTGTTTTAAAGCTGCTTGGGGTGCGTGTGTGTGTGTGTGTGTGTGTGTGTGTGTAGACGAGGGAGGCTGGGGAGAAGCCCGATTACAATTGAGCCGGATGGAGATGCAGGTGTTTGGCTCACTGGCGCTGTGAGGTTGGTGTCGGAAATGTGCGTTTTCCCCTCCATACAAAGGTTCTTCCTCGGTCTTACCCTGAGTTTGTGATGCTGAGTCCTGGGCAAAGCCTGACTCAGAGGGGTTGATACATTAAGAGCACCGGTTTTCTGGAGTATCTCCCCACTACCCTCCCCAGAGAAGGCGAGAGACCCAGGGGCATTCTTTGTGGCTTCCTGGGGGTACAGGGAGGGGGGAACAGGAAGGTGGTAACGCGGAGGCTTGACTGGTCGGAGTTTAGGGCCTGGCTCAGTCTCACTGGTGTCCTTTGGAGAGTGGTCCCATGGTAAAAGCAGATCCTAACAGATGCAGTCCCCTCCCCCCAATGAAGATATTTTCTAGAGGTCCAGAGGCATTGAGCTTCTCCCCAGCACTGATCTATCTGGGCTCTTCCTGTCCTCCTCTCCCTTTTGCTGAACTTTCTTTCTATCCTCCTGGATTTCGGAAAGGCGGGAGGGAAGAAGAGGGGAAGAGGAAGTAAAAAGAGATTAAGAAGTGATGTGTATCTGTACCAGTTCCCAGGGTGACTGTGTTTATTATGTTTCTCAAACATAGATTAATAAAGGGGGGCAGAGGAAAGGTCCTTGTTCCCAACATGCCACCCTGTGTGGCTGCTCTATGCTGTGAGGGGACAACCGGGATAGCCAAGCCTGAGAAACTCAGGAAGAACCCTTGCCGAGGGATACCCTGGGGGTGAGGGAGAATTGGGAGCTTGGACAGCCATTCAACACCAGGTGGGGACAGAGAGATGGAGGAAACAGAACAGGGTGTCAGAAAGGTCAGGAAGAGGACAGTAACTAGCAGGAGGGGCAGTGACTGGCAGGAGGGGAAAGAAACGGCCCTGGAAGATCTGGAAAAAAAAAAAAAATCAAGTCACTGGGAAAAGAGGAACCAGAGTAAAATGTCCCAAGCAAGTCACTGAAAGCGGGTAAAATACACTTAAGAAAGAAAAAGACCCTGTTTCCCCTAGTTTCAGAATAATTGATTGCCTTTTTTTTTCTTTTTTTCTAATTCAAATGAAAGACTTCTGCCGTTGCTCCTTCCCCCGCTGGGTTTAGGCTGTGGAGGGCACCCTCAGCGGAGTTAGCCTCTTATCTTGGCTGCTCTGAGTTCATCCCTCCCACAGTATTCAAATATGAATCATCTCTAATTTCAGGGTTTGGCTGATCCATGCCTCCCCCCACCCCTGGCCTCCCCTGGTGCCTTCTACTGCCACCCTCACTGATTCTGCTTCCTTAATTTGCCTCTGCTTCTCAGTTTTCATCTTCAGGGATATTAAGCCTGGGGCCTCTTATCACTGCCTCCCTGAAGACAGCCAGGCATCTGGGAGGGGTCTGAGTCAAAGGTGCTTTCCAGACCCCCCTGTGCCTGCCCAGGAGAAGCACTCTGGGGATTTGTAGGGAGAGGGTGAAGGAGAACATATGGCCCTCTCTAGAGGGCTAATAGTGTCTTTGAAATGGAATCCTTTCTGTGGAGTGGCCACGGAAATCCAGCTCTCAGTGTATAGAAATGGAAGCCCAGAGGAGCAATATGCATGCAGCACACTGGTGATTGGGGGTAGGTTCCAGTTCTCCTGAACTCTGGGTCAGCCTTATTTGCACCCTCCCAGTATGCCTCTCTGGCTTTTCGGTTGGGGGGTATCTTGTTTCCTTTAGTTTTGTTTTGAGGAGGAGATTTTTCTGTGTGCCTTCTGCCATCTGCACCTAGAAGCAGGCAACAGGTTAGTTATCAAGGCCCTCTCAGCTGTCAGATGGCTGGGGCTTCTGTGTCCTGCAGTGAGGCTGACTTCTGCAATGCCATTGATCACCCACCCCCCATGCTCGCATCCCATCGCTGCTGTCAGAGGTGCCCCTGGACAGGCTGCCTCTCAGCCTGAGCAAAGTAGAGAGGAGCTAACAATGGCGGCTGGGGAGGGGACTAGAGGAGAGAGCAGCAGTCAAGGGTGAGATGGATTCAGACTCATTCTTCACGGAGAAACCATGCAAGGAAAGGTAAGAAATTTTAGTTTAACCCAATCAATGAAGTCTTTTGAGGGGGTGGTAGAATGGGAGGGAGAAAGGAAAAGATGGATTAAAAATGAGACAGAGCCAAAAAAAAAAAAAAAGCCACATTCATTCTCTCCCTCCCTTTTCTCCTTTTCTCTTGCCCTCCCTCCCAGTTAACTCTCCCTCTCATTTCCCCTCTCATCCCCCTCCCTTTGCTTCTCTTTCAATGGAGGCTGAGCAATTTCTAATCAACACTTCAGTTTTTTTCCTCAGGCTCTAGCAGCTCCTTCCTTGTCTTTCATTGCTAAAATTCTGTATTTCTCTTCCTGGTATATATTTAGCCTCATGATTTCTTATTGTCATTATGATGCTGCTTCCTGCAGTAGATTGGTGTTGTTGTTGTTTTGAACAGAACAAAATGCTTATCAGCTGCTGTTTTAGCAACAGGTGCCACGTAGCCATAAGACTCAAAGGAGGGGGTCACTGTGTCTTTGTTCCTGTGAGTGGTGTTTTGTCTTTTCTGGTGGCAGAGGCTGTTGGAAATGCTGGAGCTTATCAATGCTGTGGGAGCCCACTCCGATGTGTTGTCAAGGAGAGTCTTCTGCCATCTCTGTAATAAAAACTCTTTGCTTGGTCAGCATTTCTTTTGGCATTCTTTTGGTTTTATTAACTTATTTATCTATCCATTTGGGAAGTATGTGTATTATATTCCTGTGATTTCTGAGCATTGAGCACTTAAGACATAATAGTCCTTGCCCTCAAAGAGTGGTCAATCTAGTTAGTGACTCAAGCATATGTTCAGGTGATTTTGTCTTGGTTCCTGATAATCTCATGATGACCACCACATCAGCTTGGAGGAGGTGCATCCAACCCAAACCAGCTCTGAAAGCTATTCTCAGAAGAGGTGGTGGCTGAGTTAATACTTTTTTTTTCATGCATTGTCAGTCAATAGGTTACTACCATGTCTTGGCTATGGTGGTAGGGTTCATAAGACATGTAAGACACAACCACTGGCTTCTGGGAGCCAGTCTGATGGTGGAGATACCAGTTATGGAATTGTGGACACATAGTTATGGAGCAGTAGCATCGTCCAAAGGTAACAATAGAGATCCACACTAAGTATTGTGGGGTGCTTTGAATGGGGCACCTAACCCAGCCTGCAGGGAAAGGGTAGGAATGGGGGAGTGACTGTTACCTGGGCTGGTTTGTGTCCAGGTAGCTGCATGGTGACTGTGAGAATAGGCTCAGGTATGGACAGTTGGAGTGTTATGATTCATCCTGGAGAAGGAAGAGTCACTTTTAGAAACTGCTGACACCTCAACATCCTTTATCTCCTTTCTATCCTGTGTACCTTCTCATTTCTCTCCCTCCTCTGTTCTCATTTCCTCCACAAAAGGTGCCTTGTTCATACCAGAGCACCTTTCAATGCTTTTATCACAACCAACCCATGCCCATCATCCCCCAACCTGGATGTTCCTCTCTAGATTAGAAGAGAAAGTTGTTCAAATCTTCATCACTACAAATTCCCTGTAATGAATGTGGTCATTATGTATATATAAATTGTGCCAGCGAATTTAAATTAAAAAAAATCACGCTTTAAAATTTGGACATATGGTTTTAATGGGTGGGTAGTTTATACAGACCTGAGTACCAATGCTAGTAATCTTAATAAGAGCACTATGTGAATAATCTTAGTACAAGTACTTAGTGCTAGTGCCTGCCTGGCAGGTGCAAGGTTGTGAGTTTGATCCCCAGTACTGACAAAAAAAGAAAAAAAAGAAAAAAAAAAAAGATAAATGTGTGACGAGTACTTAGTGTTGGGTCTAATGTTAGTAATACTAGTACAAGGGCTTGGTTAGTGGAATGATCCCTGACCTGAGAGTTGAGGGCTGGATTCCAGTCCCGGTTCATCCATAATTAACTGTTTAACCACCAGAAGGTTTGTATCTTAGTCTTATAATCTGTTAAATGTAGTGATTTCTAACATGTCTATGAACCTTAAGGTTCTATGATTCTGAACTTTTCTCCATTTAATTTTGATGAGTTGGAAATTAAGATAAAAGGACAACAGGCCCAACTCTTTGTTTTATAATTCACCCAGTGAGGAGTGATCAGGGAACTTTCAATTTTCTTTAGCCTCTTCATCCTAAGAATGTTTGGAAAGATCTGCTGTTAGAATTTCAGAACAAATGAATAGCACCCCACTCTTAGTGAATAGGATAGGGTTCACTCTGAACAATTACATATGGTCATACTGGGGCCTGGTAAAGTGAGGCAAGCACTTTGGACCAGATGAGACAAATCCTCCTCCAGCCAACACAGGCCTAGAATGTCCTGCCCCTTCCAGTCTCATATTTTGGATCTAGGACCCACTTACCTCCTTACTCCTTCCAACTATTTAGCTTTTTTTCTCTGATCAGATATATGAAGAGATGTATGACGTAGGTGATTTTGCTTATTTTCATGTTTTAGTACTCTATGTTAGATGGCATATGTATGTGTGTATATATATATATATATATATGTATATATATATATATAATTTTATGAGTAAGTGAGGCTGGTGTTGCCTACTTACACTTAAGAAAACCAAAGCTCAGAAGAAGTAAGTGACATGTCCAAGTCCGTGGTATTTTATTAATTAAAAGCATAAGATACAGTGTCGCTGATTTAATATGACTTGGATGAGCTAAGTACTGAATCTAAGACTGTCTTTTCTGGTGAAGATGGGTCAAACCAGAACTCTTGATTTAAATAAGCACAATGATGTCTATTATGGGGTCTTTCATACTGAGGTTTAGAGTTCATAGAAGTCAGGGAAGTAGTGCTGGGGAAAATGAGCAAGAATGACTTAGTTTTCCCTAGTTAAATCCTAGGCTATAGGGGGAAGGAGTGAATGAGGAGTACTCCAGCAAGCCACAGGAAGGGCAGAGGTTGTGCCCAGTGACAGAGCTAATGCTGCTGGCTGTCTGGGACTAGGGGTTGGTATAATGTACCAGGAGCTACACAAGATGTAGCAGTGGCATATGCCTGCTTAAAATCTCGCCTGTTGAGATAGTTTTTGGCTCTCTGAAAATGAAATAAGGCATTTTGGATGATTAGAGTTCTTTATGGGCCAAGAAACTTGGAAGAACTCAAAAGAACATGCTGCTTCCCCTTCAGTGTCTGGAGCACTGCGGGAAGCAAGGCTCTACATTAGGAACAGGACCCTAACATGCAGCTGGGACCTTGTGCCGTCACTCCTCCCATGCCCTTGGCCCCTCAAGAGGCAGATGCCAAGGCAGCAAAGTGGAAATTAGGCTCAGATTGACCTGGATTTGAATGCTTACTTAATGTTTTACTTTATTTTCTTTTGCTATAAAATGGAAAGCTAACCTGATTTATTACATTATTGTGATAATCAAAATGAAATTACATAAAACTCCTAGCACAATGTTTGACACATTGTAGACCCTTGATATTTATTATGAACCTGAATTAGGTATATTAGTCAGCATTTTGTTGCAGTATCAACAAACCACAAATCTAGCATACACTTTGTTCTTGCCCATGTTACTGGAGAGCTGCAGTCAGCTGTATATAGCTGTGGATTGGCTCGGCTTGGTGGACTTGGCTCTGTCCCGACTGTCTTGTTAGTCTAAGACCCAGCATGAAGGAGCAGCCACTATCTGGGCGTGTTGTTCTCATGGTGAAGGACAAATGCTTGGAAGATGGGAAAGATGGAGCTGAGTGGAAGGGTGCAGAGCCACACCATATAAGGGCTTGTAAAGCTTCTCCTTGAACATGTTTTATGGCACATCTACTCGCATTGCATTAGGCAAAGCAAATCACGTGACTGAGCCCATAGTCTATGGAGTGGTCAGTGTATACTATCTATAGAGACCAATGCAAGGCTGAAGAGGAAACAAATAATATCATTAATCAACTGGGTTAAATGATTCGACAAATGTAATCCAGAGTCTTTAGAGGCCTTCAGAAAAGAGCTTCTTTTTCATGGAGGAGGTAGATAATAATGGAGAATGAAGCTGTATGGTAAGGTGTGGGACACAGGGTGAGATATAGACAGGAAACATAGATAATAAGTTGATAATTGTTGATAATTGTTATGGGAACTTTCTTAGAAAAGTTTTTTTTTTTTTTTTTTTTTTTTCTGTTCCAGTGGCTGGAGCATCCCAGAAGTCTGATTCACCCAAATGAACTGAGGCAGTTTCTAAAGTGCTTCAGTACATAACCTCTTTTAGCTTTGGTGCCATTGGAGCAGTATGTAAGCCAGCTAGACCTTACCCTTGAGCTCATTTCAGATCTGCAGAAGAAGAGGCAAATCATACAGAAAGAAGATGCCTCTTTGGCTTTTATCAGCACAGTTGTGGCAGAGACTGGGAAAGCAGGGCTCAGTTGGACACATAGGAAATATGCTTAATGAATGACAAGCGTTGTGTGCACAAGCACCAGAATTGTTGGCAGCAAATAATACCTATGTCATGAACAAAGCCCACCTGGGCAAGGGCAGCACTGGAGTTTATCAAAGCTTATGGGAAAGGGGACCATATTGCTGCCTTTTGGGACTCTTGAGGGGAAAACATACAGAAATGCTGTTGTGCTTTTAAATTTCAAAATGGTCCATCTGGTCACCCTAACATAGATCAAGGATTCAGGTACTGTGGTAACAAATAGGAGAAACTGATCCTGGCCAGGAAAGGAATACATTGAAAGGAAGGTGATTAACTCTTAGAATCAATGGGAAAACTGGAAAGCAAGACCCAGAACACAGGCAGATACCAAGGCAACATCTACTGTTCTTGGTAAAAACCTTTTTATTGTGTTTTTTTTTAACCCACGTTGATCAAGAAGATGAATGGTTCCTATTTCTGGAAGGAAAAAGGAGTCAAGCTTCATTTTGTTTGTCTTTAAACCTTCAGTCTGTAGGTCAACATTTCCTGAATTCTTTGTTCTCATCCTGAAAGTGTTACTAAGGCAGACACACCCTTTTTTCTGTATCCAATCTTAGCAGACCCCTTACATTTGTGCACTGCCTACTCATTTCCTACAGGTAGAAAATTTGCCCATTAGTTGTCTCAAAAGGTGTCTTAGGATATTTAACACTGTGTTAAAGATGAATCTCTTTTAAAAAACTTCCCTTGAAGGCAAGAAAAAAGATTTGTATTACCATACTGAATAAAGAGACATCTGAGTGGTCTGAGGGTCAGGATATGCAGGAGAATGAACAATTTGTCAAATTCTACTTTGGGGACTTGAAGAGTTAAGGGATAGGTGAGCTTTATACAAAATTTCTGAAGATGCCTGTCTCCAGTGATAATTTCCCATGACCTTTAGCAGCAATCTTTGTTTCTCTGAAATGGGGCTGTGGTTATAGATCTGCCTCTCAAAGATGCTGGCATGAATAACTTACTAGTGGGGGAAAGGAACTTGCTTTGAAAAAAAATGAAAGTGCTAAAATAAGAACAGCTTTGCCTTCGAGTCTGCTTTTGTTATTCTTGCAAGAACATAGTTCATCATATATAGAATCCTTTTCTTTACATGAGAATTGGGAAAGGGCTTTATTTTGTTACATACAGGGAGGCATTGTATGTGTTTGGAGCTGATTTTCCTTAGCCTGGTGACAGGTACCTGCCCCTGGTGATGAGCTGAGAGCGGGGCAGCACTGCTGTTCTAAACTGTCACTTATCACTCTACCTTTAGACAGCTTCCTAGTTATTGGCCAGAAGCCATTTTCTGCACTGGGGTCTACCTGCTAGGAAAATTCTGTCAGAATCACAGGCTCATCTGTTCCTCTGTTAATTCATTTCACAGTTTTTGAACTTCAGCTACATTCTGTGACTTTTCTGTATACTGAGGACACAGAGTCAGCCAAATCCAGGTCCCTGCCCTCAGGGACATTATAGTTAAAAACCAAATTTATATTAAATTTCTCAAGATCAGGGGCTGATCTTTTGTCTGTTGCCAGACTTAGCATTGTGTTTTTAAATGTGTGTTTGACTGAATTAAAATTGGCTCATCAAAGTCACTCTTCCTGGGGATTAGGAGACAAAAAAAGTCTAAAAAAGATGGTTTCTTCCTCTGCAGATGTGGAAGTCCGCCTGTGCTCTTCCAGATGTTATTGAGTGCTTTCTTCAGTCAAGGTTCCTTTTTTTTTTTTTGGTGGGGTGAGGATTGAACTCACAACCTCGTACCTGTCAGGCAGGCGCATAAGCCACTGAGCCAAACTCCCGGCCCTGGGTTTTTGAGGCAGAGTTGCACTGTGTAGCTCAGGCCGGCCTTGTGCTCACGTTGTAGCCCAAGCCAGCCTCGAACTCACAGCGCTCCTCCTACCTCAGCCTCCCGAGTGCTGGGATTAAAGGCATGCACCACCACGCCCGGCTTCAAGATTCCTTTTTAAAAATTAGAAAGTCTCATCTTTACAGATGTGCTCTATACGATATGATCCCTATTACATTTCCCTTCTTTTTCTGTCTTTTGCTGTCTTCCCTAAACTGTCTTCCCAGTTTTCTGCAGTGCCTACTTTAGCTAGTAAAGCAAGAAGACGGGAAGTTAGGCAGAGGGGACATAGGTCCTGAAGAGTTAACCTAAAGTAAACTAAAAGTCGGGCTTCAATGACTTAACATACTACAGGGTCCGAATAATTAACTTGAGTGAACTAACTGTCCCGACCTCATGGAATGCACGGGACAAAGACCAGGTTCCTAAACAAATGGGAGAGATGCTGCAGCAAGTGAAAAGCAAATGAAGCAGCTTGCATTCCAGACATCAAAGGTCTGTGGGCAACCAGGAGCATCCCAGGTCCTAGAAACTGTTTGAAAGGCCAATGGACTTAAACATCTATCTTCTCCACTTTATGGAACCCCTCCCCCACTAGCGCGGAGCTTTTCTCTGTATTTTTTTCTGGTAAACATGCATTTGGCTATTCCCCACCACTTGGCGTTTGCTGTTTTGTCATCTTCAATCTTCATTGCCCCACAAAAGACCCAAGAGCTAAAGGAAGCTGGTTACACTAGGAAGAGGATGCACAGACTCTTTCTGCACCTCCATAAACTTTTTGTAAGAGGTGGGAAACTCAAGTTCCATGAGCTGTCACCAGGGCCTCATTCCACAGTGCCTGCGATGTCTGTTCCTGTGTGTGCAGGACCCCATCTGAGCACTCTTCTCTTACTCCTAGGAACTGCTTCAGAGTTAAAGGCTTATGATTTCCCCACATGGTGGGAGTAACATGCAGTCAAAAAACGCAAAATATTTCATTATGTCTAGAGCAGGTATGGTCAAGTTACGATGAAGGCTTTATAAGTATTTGAATTTTATCCCGGATGAAATTGGGAATCAGTGGAGGCCTTAAAGCAAGAAACTCATGTGATTAGATAATATATGTTTTAAGAAGAACAGAAGATGTGTGGAGAGTGCATTGGGCTGGAAGCAGGGAGACCATTTAGAAGGCTATTCTAAGGCCCACATGGTCATGAAGACCTGTATAAAGTGACAAAGCGATGTGAAGAGCCTGGGTGCAAGCCTGAGTGTCACCTGCTACGTGATGTGTTGGGCAGAGGACATACATTCTCTGAGCATCATTTGCTTAATCTACAAAATCAGTGTAGTAATAATACCTCCTTTGTAGCGTTTTTGAGAGAATTCATGAAGATGTTCTCTGAGAAGGGCTTAGCACAATCCCTGACACAAGTAAGTGCTTTACAACTATTCTGTAGTAGGAAGAAGAAGAAACCTCCTTTAAGGGAATGACAGTGGGGACAGAGAAGGACAAAGTTTGAGAAATACTTAGACTTAGTGATCAACATAATGTGGCCAGGGACAGAGAGGAAATCATAAACACTGGGATTTGTATCTGGGGCAGCAGGGTAAGTGGTATACAGGCAAAAGACCTAGGCATAGAGGGATGATGTGTGTGTTCCCAAGCAAGAGTTGAGGCAAGAAAAGAAGAGATGTGAATGAGGTTTACAGATTCAATCTAAAGTATTTGTTCACTATGCAGATGAGGCCTAAGAGAGTTGAGGATCTAAGACAAAATTGGGAGTTGAAATCATGGAACTGAGTAATATTTCCTACATTAAATGTACAACTCAGCGGGGCGTGGTGGCGCACGCCTTTAATCCCAGCACTCGAGAGGTTGAGGTAGGCGGAGCGTTGTGAGTTCGAGCCCGGCTTGGGCTACAACGCGAGCGCAAGGCCGGCCTGAGCTACATAGTGCAACCCTGCCTCAAAAAACCAGGGCCGGGAGTTTGGCTCAGCGGCTTAAGCGCTTGCCCTGGCAGGTGCGAGGTTGTGAGTTCGATCCCCGGTGCTGCAAAAAAAAAAAAAAAAAAAAAAAAAAATGCACAACTCAGCACAACAAAGAGGTTGAAATTTTTAAATTTATTTATCTGGCATTCAAAGTTATATATTCTTACTAAACTATATAGATTACAGTTTAAGAAGTACTAGGTTTTGGCATCAGATAAATAGTGAAATAGAAAAACAAGAATAATTTAGTGCCAGGACAGAGCTCTTGGAAATGGGAGTCAGAGAAAGGGTGTCCCCAAATTAAACCTCAGTATCTGTGGAGAACTGGTCATCCTTGCCCCACTCCAGTTAGCACTCTTCTCTGAAGAGCTTGATCTGTAGGTAAGAGTGGAGGACACATGAGAAGTACTTTTTTTTTTTTTGCAGCACCAGGGATTGAACTCACAACCTCGCACCTGCCAGGGCAGGAGCTTAAGCCACTGAGCCAAACTCCCGGCCCTGATTTTTTGAGGCAGGGTCGCACTATGTAGCTCAGGTCGGCCTTGCACTCACGTTGTAGCCCAAGCCGGCCTCGAACTCACAACGTTCCTTCTACCTCAGCCTCCCGAGTGCTGGGATTAAAGGCATGCACCACCACGCCCGGCTATGAGAAGTACTTTTGAAGGTTCACATTCAGATCAGCCATATGTGAAGGGAATAGGAAACAGTACCCACCCTTCAGCAGAAGGGGCTGGTATCAGGGCCCTAGAAAGCAGGCTAGAGTTCAGGGCCAGGCTTCAGTGTCACTGGAGCAACTGGGTTGCAAATCAGAATACTACTGTAGAAGCATTGTCTCAATAATGTTGAGGGAAAGAGATGCTGCTCATTGGGCATAGGGAACCCAATCCCTTGCCCAGGATTCAGGGTTAGGGTCAGAAGAGCAATGCTAGGTCCTATCCTCCTGTGGGAATGGGGTTTCTAGTAAGCTTGGTCAGGGCAGGCTTGGGAAGTCGGTGGTATTCATCTTAATTTTGAAACCTGTAGATCTGAGACAGGGATTCACATTTTTAGTTTTAAATCTTCACTCTGTGGTCTTGAAGATCCAGTAAGCTTACATTTACTTGGAATTCTTCATCCTACCCTCTCCAGTGCTCTAGGTCTCTCCTTTGTGTAGCGTGCTGTTGCACCTGCATGTTACACACACACACACAGACACACAGACACACACAAAAGGTTGCCCTCCATTTTTTGCCTTCTAGGAGGTACACAAGCAATGTGCATGGTGAGCACACCCAGACAACACCACTGTTGAGCCCCCAGTGGAAATTCTAGCATCTGTGCAGTTTCTGCCCATTCTGCCTTGTTCAAACTCGGTATCTCACACCTGGATATCTGTGCTTGCCTCGCCCTGGGTTTGCAGCTTCACCGAAGTCGACTGCCAGTTCTGTGTAGCTGTAGCAACAGCAGCAGCAACTATACTTATTGACCCCTGAGTATGTGCCAAGTATTGTCCTAAGTATTTAGCATAAAATATCAGTTAACCCTCAAACAACTCCAACTCCATAAGACAGTTACTGTTATTCTGGTTTTGCTCATGAAGAAAGTGAAACTGGTAAGTTGAATAATTTGCCTGAGGTCATGTAACTAAGAAGTGGTAGTGGTTTTTAATTTAAGACTGACTCCAAAATCCATGTCTTTAACTCTCACCCTGTAAAAAAGCAAACTTTTCTGAGAATGTATTCCTTATCCTTCAGAGCATGAGCTTATGTCATGGAAGATGCTGAGACTTGCCTAACCTCTGTTAATAATTGATTAAGAAAGTTTAAGAGTTTGGTTTCTCAAATGGCTAATCACATTAACAGAAAATCTAGCTGGGGAGGAGATTAATACTAACAATCATCTAATAAACAAAACCTGAAACTTAACTCACTCTCCAAAAAATAATAAACAAATAATATTAAAAACTGCACAACACTTTTGTGTAGTACCTATCTCCTTTAATGGGTTTGCTTTATCCTAGGAAGTATAGGAACTGTGATTTCCCCAGAAGACCTTCTGCTGGGAGTAGAGCAAAAGTACACAGTGTGTTCTGGCTACAGTGCCTATGATTGGCTATCCAACCTCAACCTGCTAACTGACGTCATCTCACTTCTCTGCTCCATTTTTTTACCTGAAAAATTTGGGTATGAATAAGGATTTGAAGAAGGATTACTAAGTTACATATTAGTGTAAATAAATGAACGCAGTAGAATCTATAAAGTGAAACTGTAAAGAAATTTGTTTCCTAATCCACCTGTGTGAGTTAGGGAGCATGAAATTACCCACATCAACATTTGGAGTGGTGAAGAGAAGCCTAGGAGTGGAGTTTCCAAATGGAAATTATCTGCCTCATCATGGAGTTGATCAACATAGTATAGCTATAATCAAGACTGGTGGTGGTGGATGGTCATTGGGATTCAGGAGCTTCTGGATGGGAAGTGAGGGGATGGCAGGAAAGGTGAGGGAAGGTAAGTATTTGAAATTAACTCTTTACCTGTCCCAGGGCTCCTCGATTGAGTCTACTGTGACAGCAACCAATGAGACACCATTTGTTAATGACCCTTAGAGTAGTATTATGATGCTCATTTTATAGGTGAGGAAAATGAGTCTCAGATTGCTTCCTAGACTTCATTAAGACTCTACGACAAGTATATTGCCAGATGATATTCAAAGCCGTGCCTATTTGGTGCCAATGCTATTTTACTATACTGTTCTATCTATGACTCATTTAACCAGTTTCCTCTGCAGAGTACTAGAAATTCTCATATTAATAGTAATTCACTTGCTCATTCATTCCTTTATTTATGCATAGGTAGCTATTGAGCACATGGAAGGTCTAAAACATTTTGAGATTTGATACATCTCAAATACTCTGATGTGTTCGCTACCAAATTCCACAGAACTCAGAAACGTTTTTCTCCTAACAGAAATTAGAAATTAGATTTTCATTTTGCTTTTCTTTGAACAGACACTGACTGGAAATTAGAGGACAAGCATAGATGTGTGGTGTCTTGCCCATGTCAAGGGAGCTTGAGTAAAGAGGCATATTCCTAAATAAGTCTGTTTGAGCTACAAGAGTAAGTTTGCTTTGCAGGATGTCATTGTGAACATAGAACAGGGGGCACTGTTATGGTTTGTGTCTAGATGCCACCCTTAAAGCCTTATGCAGCTTTAGATGGGGTTTTTTCAGAGGTAGCTGAATCTAGAGTGTGTGATTGATTCCTGATTCAGTGCTGGGATTAAGGGTAGTGGGTTTAAGGGTCGGTGACTGCTAGATCGACCAGTCCACTGATTTGATTGGTACCACCCTAATTCTGGTAGACTGCATACAATGTAAGGCTTGTAAGAAAGAGGCTTGTCGCTTCTCACTTGTTGCTTTTGCTGTCTTCTGACACCATGAGCTGTTGCCCCACTGCCATGTGCCACTCTGCCTAGGAGCCAGTTGGTTATGTACTGAAACCTCCACAAACTGTAAGCATGAAAGTAAACCTTTCCTCCTTTAACTTTACATGTTGGTATTTTGCCTCAGCAATGAGAGAAAAGTAACTAAAACAGGCACCTAGTGGGAAGCAGTCCTTTCTGCATCTTTCAGGTTCTAGTGTGACCCACTTACCCTGTCCTACCTGAAGCTGACTTGGTAGCTTCCTGAATTCAATTCACAACCTTTTTCATATCTTCATAACCTTTTTTTTCCCCTGCCTCTCATCATAATTCTACTTCTGCTTCTAACAGAAATTTCTAAAGTAGAAACTCTTGACTCTCCTGTTCAACTGAAGAAGTTATGTTCATATTGCTTGGAATTTCTAGATCTAACCATTGAGTTCATACAGACCTTTTGTCTCTCAAATACAACCCTGATCTTTAATTCACTGAAATTTTCCTTCTCTTTTTTTGGTCACCAAGCTTCAGGTAGGATCTTTTTTACCACTTACACTTCTCATCTGCTTTTTTAAATTCTTTTTTTCCCCCTGTTGATTACTCTTCAGAGCTTTTGAACTTAATCTTTTGCTTTTGATCTGACATCCCTGATTTCTCTCAGACTTCCTTTCCCCTTCATCTCTGTCCCCTTTACTTGGTCACCAGTTGGAAGGGAAGTCACTTGTTCGTGAAGTCATACTTCTTGGTTTCATTGTCATTATTTATCAAATATTTGTTGTGTACCTGTGGGCTTTATAAACCAGAACAACGAGATCAGACACACTCTTTATGTGAAAAGGCGTACAAGTAAATGCATGCATCCTACAAGAGGATGCTGTGTATAGTGATGGTGTAGAGGAGGAAATGATCAGTTGATCTGTCAAAGGAGGCGTTATGAAAAGAAGCTTTTCAATTGGGTTTGGAAAGGTAAAAGAGTTTCCCAAAGGAAAAAGGGAACATCATGTGCAATTCTGGAGGTGTGCAATAGTGTGTCCCACTTGGGGAAACTGATGTTGTTTGATGCTATTTAATATTCTTGCAACCTGGGCTTTAAAGAGGTGGGCTGAAAGTGTAAGAGGAACTAGATGATGGAGCCCTTTGAATGCCTTGTCAAGGATTTGGGTTTTATCCTGAAAGGCATGCAGGATGAGTGAAGGGTTTTAAGAAAGAGAGCCATAGCTGTCAGATATAGAAAGATTATCTGAGCTATAGCAAGGAGAATGTACTGGATGTTTATGGGCTGAGTGCGGGGAGATCAGACAAAGGAGTACTGTAATATTATAAGTAAGAAACAAAGAGGAGCTAAACAAAAGCCATGATAGTGGAGTTAAGGAGAGGAGAAGAAAATATTGAAGAGATCAACTTGACATTACTTAATGATAGGTGAAATACAGGGAATGAGCATAGGTTTCTGGACAAGGCAGCCAAATGGACACTGATGTCATTAATTATGATGGGGCAGAGTGGGATAAGGAAGTGAGGGGGAAAGGTGTGACTACGCGGTGGGAGATGAGGATCAGGATACGGATACCATCTGAACATGTTCCTTTTGCTTTGCAGCCATGGTTGAAGGCCTTCAGGTCACAGTGCCTGACAAGAAGAAGGTGGCTATGCTCTTCCAGCCCACTGTACTTCGCTGCCACTTCTCCACGTCCTCGCATCAGCCTGCAGTTGTGCAATGGAAGTTCAAGTCCTACTGCCAGGATCGCATGGGAGAGTCCCTGGGCATGTCCTCTACCCGAGTCCAGTCTCTCAGCAAGAGAAACCTGGAGTGGGACCCATACTTAGACTGCTTAGACAGCAGGAGGACCGTTCGGGTGGTGGCTTCAAAACAGGGCTCCACTGTTACCCTGGGAGATTTCTACAGGGGCAGAGAAATCACGATTGTTCACGGTACTAATGTCCTTGCTTTGAATCTAGGGGATGGGAGGGAGGTTAGTTCATTCTTCTCAGACACAGGGAGACGTGAGTTTCACCTTTTCAGCCCCATTTTTATTGGAGATGGGAGCAGTAAGAGCCCTAGCAAGTTGCTTTAATGGAGTGGTAGGGGGCAAGAAGAGAGACCAGTGTAGTATGTGGAGAAGATAGAGGTGAGCCTTGGAATATTCTTTCCAGAACCTAACCTTAAATCTGGGAGTTTATTTTCAGAATCAAATTGAAATGGGTTCTAGTGAGAGAAGTTTAGTCAAATGTCCTACACCTTGATGTCACTTTATGGTCCTTTCCCAAACCTGAAAAAGCAGAATTTCCTAAGGAGTTCCTCTACTGGGAGAAAGGAGGTATGCTTTCCTAGCAAGTTGCTTTGCTAGGAAGATGCATGGCCTGAGCCCTCAAGACTTTGTATCAACTCTATACTTTCTCTTGCTTTCTAAATTTAGGATATGAAAAAGTCCCAAGAGTCTGACAAGACCTATTTGATTATTCAAATTTTGAAGAATTCCTGTAAAGTCAGTTTATTTCTGGGAATCTAGAATTATTCTGCAATTTATCTGGTTCTCAGGGGTCTCTGCAGGCCTAGCTCAAAGCCATCATCTATTTCCGCAGCTGGATTAGATCAGCTTGTGGCTGTGTTCCTGTTCTCTCACTTCATGGATGCTACTTTTTGTTACTATTTTGTTGATTTGGTTTAATTGTAAAAGCAAACATCTTTTGACCACAGTCCAGGTGAAGAAATAAAACACAGCAGAACCTAGTAGGCCTCTTCCCTCCGAATCCCCTATCACTCCATGCTTCTTTCCCACAATAGAGTTTTAGAACTGGGTTCTTTTGTGTGTGTGTGTGTGTGTGTGTGTGTGTGCATGTGTGTGTGACAACAGATGCAGATCTTCAAATTGGAAAACTCATGTGGGGAGACAGTGGACTCTATTTCTGCATCATCACCACTCCTGATGACCTGGAAGGCAAAAACGAGGACTCAGTGGAACTGCTGGTGTTGGGTAAGTGAAAACCAGAAGCAATATTTCCATCTTGGATGGCTTGCATTGACTGTGTCCTTCTCACACCTCTTCGCTGTGCGCATTGGCAGGTTGCATACAGAGCTGTTATCTTCTCTGTGCTGACAAAAGTGTTTTAGAATGTGTTCTTTCTGAGCAGTAGCTGTATTTACCATGTCTTTTGCTTGAAGGCAATATCCCTACCATTTTAGCATTGTCCCCAAAGTTTCTTTGGCTTTCTTGTTTTCTCCTCCATTTCACTTTAACCTATAACCCTGCCTTCTTGCTTATGTTTTACTAGTCTTCGTATATGCTAATTGTTAAAGAAAATGCCAGAGACCTTTGAAATAGAATAGAGACTAAAGAGAGATAAGAATTCTTTGGTGTGTAAACATCACCAAAGACTTCAGGAATCTGTTTATACTCCACTTAAGACAGTCAAAAGACAAGATAGCTATAAACTGGAAAGTCTAGTAAAAGATGCCCTCCTGAAAAGAGCTGTTTGGAGATGTGCTTGTGTTTAACTGGAGGGCAAATCTCTTGATATCTAAAAGTGAGTCATTCTCAAAGCAAATACAATTAATTCTCATTAATGTTAATTTCTTCATAACTGAAAACTCCTTACTTTTGGCTATTTTTCATCTTTCATGGATTGGAGGAATGTTAGTGGGAAATGATCTCTTTGTACCAAAACTGAAAATGTAACACATACTTTGTACTCTATAACTGTTCAATGAATAGGTAAATTATAATACAGTCAAATGGGGGGGCACATGCCTTTAATCTTAGCATTGAGGGTGAGGTAGGTGAATCATGAGTTTGAGGCCAGCCTAGCATATATAGAGTTCAAAGCCAACCTGGACCACATAGTGAGAACTTGTCTTAGAAAATAAAAAAGAAACAACAAAAGCAAAAAAGAAAACTAGAATAAAACATACAGAAATCAAGGAAATACACTGCATCAATTATTGGAGAAAGGATAGTTGAGGATATATATTTGAAATCATTCTTCAAAATTATATTTTTGGCACTTCCAAAATATCAGCTGACCATAATTTGGGGGATATGTAAAGGTACCCTGTTTTGAAGGCAAATGAGTTGGAAGGTTGATTGTTACCCTTTGTGTGAAACTCAATCCCCAGGGGGAAAATGGCATTTTTTCTACCGAGAATTTTTAGTTCCGGTCTTTATCATGTTTGCATGACTTTGGTAAAACTGTTCTGATGCCTTTCCATAATGTTTTACAAACTGGACTGAGGTGAACTGGTCTACCTTATTAGAAGGTTGACTTCAATCAAACATCGTGTTTGGTTCCAACATACGAAGTATAACTGCTGCAACTTGAAGGAGAATCAAACTATAACATATGCAAAAGGAAAGAAAAGCGTAAAAGGTTTATATTGGCGTTGTAAAAGAACACAGGGAGATCAGATTTGAGATCTGCTGTGGCTTTGTAAATCAGAAAGGAATAAAAAAGATAAATTTCTGCTTAATCACACAACTCTAATAGCCGAGTCTGTGGGAACAAATGGCTCATTGAGCCTGCAATTAGCTAATTGTGAACAGTTATTTGGCCAGGGCAGCCATTTGTGGAGAAGTAATTGTCAATGTGGGATTTAAAAAGAAAAAAAAAAAAAAAAAAAAAAAAAAGGTCAGGTGAAAAACACATACAATAATTTGGTCCTGGTTGTTTTATAAATGGGGGAAAGTGGAAAGAATGAAAGCTTTGCCAGGTGAAGATGTGCTGAAGTGCATGGCAGGTGTTCCTCTGGATCAGAAAATGCAATGCAGTTTGGGTTGAGGATGCTGTTTTGGGGGCCACGAGGGGTTGGCTCCCAGGGGTGTGGAGTGAGACGAAGGCTCAGGTGACATTGGTCACAGGGATGGAAAGTAAGATGAAGAACAGAAATCAGTGTTACTCTGAGAAAACTGAGAAGGCTGCAAATTAAAATTCATCCCCACAAAATCTGTGTTATCTAAATAGATACACGATAGGTTCTTGGGAAAGGAAAAACACATGACTCTACTATGTTCCACATTAATTAGAGATGTTCAAAGTGTGATAAATTTGTCATGGAAACATTTTAGGGCAGACTTGTGTTATTTAAAGGGCTTATTTTGAAATCTATGAAAATTTTCCGAGTGTCAGAAGTATAAATACAAAATTTTCTGAGTCTTGTTTGTCTCGACAACCCTTTATAAAGTGTTTCAAAATACTGTCACGGTTTTAAAAATCCAAATTGTTTGGTTGTTATATCCTGCAGCCTAAGGATATATATCCTGTTAGGTATTCTTTTTTATCTGAAATGAGACAGCAGCCTGATTTCTGAGGTCAACCCACAAGGCGATGGAGATATGAGTGGGAAGGCAACTGGAGTCCACAGAGTGCTAATTACAACATCCATGAGTCACTGACTCCGTCACTGAATTTTTACACAAGGAATGGTTGGAGATTTTGTTCTAGTGGAAGAGAGCTTAGAATGGGAACCATGGGAAGTGTCTCCAAATACCTGAAGTGAAACTGTTTACAAGAGGGCTTAGAAACACCCTCTGTCTGGTTAGGTAGATCTGAATGAGGAGAGGGAGACACAAGGGGAGGGAAGTTTATTTCAGTGTATAGGAAGAACTGTTAACAACTGGAGACATCTAGAGATGGAATGAGTGTTTTTAGGAGTAATGAGTCCTATATCACTAGAGGTATTTGAAAGGGTGGAACCTTTCTAATCAGAGTTATCATATAAGGAAGTTATACACAGGGAAACATACTCAACCAAGTTATTTTTGAGTTTTATTTCAATTCTAAAGTTCTTGGATTAAAAGTAGATAAACAGGAGTGATGATGAATAAGTAAATGACCTCCAAGGAACCAGTCATCATCATAGAGACCAACAGGGGTACAGGTTGGTTAGAAGAACACAGTGAGTGAAGACCATGTACAAGGAACCCAGAAAGAGTAAGGTGTGGTCTGGTGCAGAAGTCAGAGCTAACAGAACTAATCTCATAAAGAGTGAAGAAAAGAAAAGAAAAAAGGAAAAGGAAAAGAAAGGGAAGGAAAGGAAAGAAATTTAATGATAACTTGAATAAGTCAGCTACTTTAGTTCTTCTTGGAGATGATTACAAAATAGGGAGCAGGAAACTGGTTTGAATTTCAGATAATGAAATATAAGGAAAGATGAGTTGAAGAGATAAATTAGAAGCAATTATAAGAAGAATTTAGTTTTCTCGTTTAACTTACAAAGGTGAGGATGGGGGAACAGTCAATAGGACAAGATTATGAAGTGTTGTATACATAAGACTAAGAAGTTTGGACTTCCTCTTGAAAACTCTGGGGGAACTAGTGAAGAAACTTTAACAGAGGAAGGAGATTAGATCTCAAGTTAGAATGATGCTTAGCAGTAGGGGAGGCCATGTATTAGGGAGGAGAGCCAGAGGAATGGGATGCCACTGCAGCACAGGAGAAAAGTATGAGATTCTGAACCAGAGTAGGGAATTGAAAGTGGACAACAGAAGGTTTCTGAGATAGAAGCAATGCGTGTTGATGACTCACATATAAAAAGAAACTGAGAGAGGAATGAATCAGAGAGGATACCGTGATTTCTAATTAGTTGTGTAGCCAGCCATTTCATCAACTAACAAAGAGGACAGAGGTAGAAAAATAAGTTAGTGAAGCAAGAGAATGAGATTGGTTTTGTTAAATATAAGATGGCAGGGACACCAAGGTGAGGAAGCTTTGCTGAGAGTTGGAAATGTAAGTCTGGAACTCAGCAGAGAGTGAAGATTAGAGATAATGGATTGAGACTCATGAGCAATAGATAGGCAGACCCATGAAAGAATAGATGAGTCACCCAGAAAGATAATATAAAGTGAACAAGGCCAAGAACAGAAGCGATTGGTTTCATATTCTAATTTTACTTCTTGTGAGTGATAACATTGTTACTGTGTGTGAACTTGTCTTGGTTTCCTCCACAAAATGTGAGTCTTTTAGTAACACTGGACTATGTGCTCTTCAGAGTCAAGGACCAATTCCTGTCTGTGTTTCTATCTACAATGCCTAGCGGAGTGTCTAGAATAAAGGCACCTTAGTGAATGCTTTTAAATGCCAAGTGGGCAGAACCTATAGCTGATTCTTACTTTATGCCTTTGAAATGTAGTCAATGTTGGGTACGTATTTGTTGACTATGAATGGCCAACACAATAAACATCTGCAGTCTTGAGTGACAGAACATAGTTTAAGCTCATTGTTCATAATTATTTGGTTATTTAAATTATTATTACTGATAAACCCATCATAGACTATGGTAGAAAGCAACAGAAAGTTCCCAGTTATTATTTAAACAGGAAAGGAATCCATTAGAAGACTGTCAAAACTGAAAAAATACTGAATAATTGGCCTCAGAAAAAGGTAATATGTTAGGGAAGTACAGTATGTTAACGTCTACACAAACAATCCTCAAATATCAGTGACTTACCACAGTGAAATTTCATTATTTCATCTTGGCATAGTCTGATGTGGGTTAGAAGGCTCCCATAGGTAGCTCCTTTCCAGGCGGGGGGCATAGAATTCTAGACATCTCTGTTGTTCAGCTCTGCATTTGCTTCTGGTTGCAGAAAGAGAGAGAGAGAGAGAGAGAAAGAGAGAGAGGGAGAGAGAAGCTCATGTGGGACTTTTTAGTGGCCAGATGTGGTATTGACAGGAGATGTTCCAGGGTCTAAGTAGCAATATCTTTGTGGCTCCATTGCCAGAAAAAAAAAACTAAAATACATTAACTACTCAAATGTTATTTTCTGTTTCTGCATTTTCCTGCTAAAGAATCAATCTCTAGTTAGACAGCCCAGTCGGTGCAGTTTGGTCAGTTGTCTGCTTAGCCTTGGGAGAGGAGGGGCTCCTGGTGAATAGTCCATCAAGAAGCAGAGAAGAATGAACCCTCCCCAAAGTAAATTGTTGTGGGAAATTTGCCAAGCCAAGCCAAGCCAAACCAAACCAAACCAAAAGGAAGACTCTTTGCACCGAGGAGATAAGATGGCAGCATTTAATCTTTACACCAGTGGACTGTTGGAGCCCATGCCAGTGGACAGTTGCAGGGATAATTTTTCCCTAGCAAAGGCCCAGAATCATGGATGAGTTTATTCTATATTGAATTAGAAGTGGGAGGTACAAACCAAGTAACCAAATGTTAATGACTGGTTACATACATTGAATGATATATTGACAGACAGGCTAGTATTGAAATAATAGAAACATTCCGGGAACCAGGGGAGGGGACTCTTACAGAATGACTATACTTGAGGGCATTACCATAATATAGGAATTGTTCTGGAGAGAGAGACTTGACTGAATGAAAGTGGTTCAGGACATTACCATAATATAGGAATTCTTGGGAAGAGAGAAACTTGACTGAATGAAAGCAGTTAAGGACATTACCGTAATATAAGAGTTCTTCCAGAGAGAGACTTGACTGAATGAGCACAGGTTAGCCCGAGGTGCCTTAAGGTATAGGCAATCGCTCTGACATTGTCAGGGTCAATTTACCAGAGACAGCAGAACAGCAACTTGGTCAGTCTTCCAATTAATCATGAAATATCTACAAGTTTGTTATTTTGTCCCAACAAATTAGAACACTGTTACAGAAAAAGAAAGAATAGATATAGGACTCCAAAAAGCAGTAAATATTCACCAAAGTGTTGCCATCACTACATCCACTAGTAATATTAATGTAAACTGATAATAAGTCATAGTTCACAAAATGTGTCTTTAGTAGTCTTTTAAGGTGGGAAGAGAGCAGGCCTTATTTCTCTCGTTTCCAAACAAAGAATTAATGCCCCATGTTTATGACTAGTGCATCAGCTTTTTAAAAAAATAGTGCTGATGCTCAAACTCAAGTGACTTGATTCTTAGCCTCAACTCCTTCCACAGTATCACACAACCTGTGTGTAGTAGGATGCTATAAAATAAACTGTTTTTAAAAATGTGGTTGTTACTTGGGGCATGGTTCATAATTTCTGTTTGCTCCATGTTTGCTTCAATATTTCCTTTTATTTCTTAGTGAAAGGGGCTAAAACCATTGACCTAGGCCCTCGTTTCAAAGGCATAGCTGTTCTGGTCTAGGTTGAATACCACCCCACTGAGCATGACTCAGCCCTTCTACCCCATACTTCCGAACCATCCACAAATACTATGGATGCTTCTTTCAGAGGTTTCAGAAATATCCAAAGACATGTGATTAACAAAAATGGGAGGACAACTACTGATTCAACATTAAACATGAAAACTCTACTGAACACCCTTTAATGACTTTTTGATGATTCAGAAGATAAAGTCATTCTGAATTTGGAAATCCACACATTGTTTTGAGCGCTTTGAGTTGGCAGTGTCAGGTACCTTAGAAATATTTAGACAGATGTTTGGGATCATGGGGCTACACCAGCAGACAGTCACAGAAGGTGGGAGTGTCCAGAAATCTGCCACCCTCAGATTAGACATTGGTCTAACAGTGGCAAGGACAGACTGTTTATAACCTGGAACTATGCCACTGTTTGGATAGGAATAAAGTTCCCTGGGGCAGTTCCAGCTGGCAGGAAAAGGACTTCACCATTTCAGGAAGGCTCATGCAGGGAAGTTATTATTTTAAAATCTAAAAGCAGTTCACCTTGTTCTTGCTTCTTTCTATGCAGACTATGAGGGCTTGACCCCTTGCTTCTGATGTCCCATGTGGAAGCTTGTTGTTTAAGGGCCTTTAATTAGAAAAAGAGAAAAATGATTCCCATGGAAATGTGGCTGGATGAACACTTCTGTCTCTGACCTGAGAACAGAATAACAGGACATGAGCCAAGAGAGGTTTAGAGTCAGATTAATGAAGACATTCCCAGTGGTAAATATCAATTTTTGGAAATTATGTGTGGTTAAGATATATTATAGAAATTCTTTCACAAAGATTTTGACTATGTTAAAGATCCCGTAGGTTATAGTTAATTCTCTATAGAGAATGATGCCTTAGATAAAGTTGCTTTGTTTGCTCGTCTCAGGAAAAAAAGATACAAGCTTACTGTCAAAATTTCAAACAAAACAAAAGGTACAAAAGCAGAAAATATCTTCCAGAATCTCACTATCTAGAACTCACTGTTGTGTTTTCTAAAACTCTTTGGATTGCAAGATACAGAGGTTCTAATTTGCTTAGAAGAACTTTTTGGTGTAGGTATGGATAGGCCCAGGGGTATTCCTAGTTTCAAGCCTGGCTGAATCCTGGTGGTCAGATATGTGTGTCAAGGAATATCTCTTGATCTCACCTCCTGCTCCACTTCTCTGTGTTAGCTTCATTTTCAGGCAGGCTTTTTCCACATGGGGCAAAGACAGTGACCCCA
This sequence comes from Dasyprocta punctata, assembly GCA_004363535.1. NCBI lineage: Eukaryota > Metazoa > Chordata > Mammalia > Rodentia > Dasyproctidae > Dasyprocta > Dasyprocta punctata. The sequence goes on along the minus strand of RJWM01002351.1, from coordinate 86,870 downwards.
CCAGGTTCAGACATCTATGGTCTCTCACACCTTCCATCTCAGGAGGGTAAAGTTCCGCTTTCCCCATAGTTTCTGCCAAAGTCCTGTTGTTGGGGGAGAACAATGCGTTGAGAGAGGAATGTAGAATACCATCAGCCCCAACTGAGATGAAGTGATAGGGAAGAGGAGTAGCTCACTAGGGGAAAAACCAGGCAGTTGTTTCCAAAGGAAGAAGAAAAGAGTGCCAAGCAGGCAAAAACACATACTGTTAACATTTTGTGGAATTCATCATCAGTTTCTGCTTCTTTATGGGCCAAATACAGTGTTAAACCAGGAGGCTTGAAATAGGTATGCTCTCAGCAGGCCTTTCTGAGGAGGCACTAATGTGAGACTGATTTTCTCCACAAAGGTAATGCCACAGAATTCATCTCCTGTGACTTACCCAGAAGTACAGTGGCGAAGGAATGGGTGGGCATGGTTTTTTACTTTAAAAAAAAAAAAAGTGATTCATAGTCCTGTGCCTGAAATTGTTATGCTAGAGTAAAATGACCTTTTCTGCCAATTAGCATAAAAAGCTATTAAGCACCTTATAGAAACATCAGTGAATTCTTGGGACATGACAACTCCCTAGAGGTAATTTTAGCAATATTTGATGAGAATGTGTTTCCTAAGGCTGTGCAGAAATGCCTGAGCTCCTGCCCCTACTTTACTGCTGCCTCAGTTTACATGCTGTCCATCCCTCTCCCAGGTGACTTTAGTTCTGGCTATTCAGAAAGGCTACTTGTTGCATAGGCTTCCCCTCCCCTCCCCCTTCCCTCCCTCTTTGCCAGCCCCAGCCTGGTTCTGCTAACCAAGGAGATTTGCTGATTAGAAGGGCCTCAGCTCCCAGGGTTCCCATGGCAACAGCCTCCTTGGAGGTCTTTGTTGCCTGCTAAAACTTTGATCTCTGAGAGTGGCTGCTGCTGTTTCTCGCGAAGATTTACAAACAGAGGAAGAAGGAAAATGAATTGGGGGAGAAGAAAGAAAAAGTTTACTCCTGGCAGAAGGGAGAGAAAGAATTAATTACAGAGCCACACTCTAGCCATAAATCTGGTGATTACGCCTTTGGAACATCTTGTGATTTGGGCCGTGCCCACATTCCCATTTGTAGACTTGATTATGCTTTGGATGTCTTGGCCCCACATGAAAGGTCCAAAGTGAAGTTGATTCCCCCAGGACGGTGTAGTTCTGCATGCGTGTGTGCTGCAGGATTCCAGGGGAGCTGAGATGACCCTGAAGGCTCCCATTGAAGGAAAGACAGAACTCAAATGCAGACTGGGCTTCTTAGGGCCTTCTACTCACCTGCCTTTCTTCTCACGTCTCTTTCCTAGCCCTGGCATGCTCTGCCCTGAGCTTGCCCAAAGGCCACTGTTGCTCTTGTTTCTGGAAAGAACCAGAAAAATGTGTTGAAAGGATAGAGAAGAAGGAAAAGCCAGAAAAGTTAGCCAGGTATCAACTAGAGTCTAATTCCTGTTAATAACTGCATAAGAAGTGTTCTGCTGACTAGAGGAGAGGTCGTGGCACCTCTGAAGACCTAAGACTTTGTACTCGGCAAGAGCCCTCCTTTAGACCTCTCCACTTCATTGGCTCAGTCTTGTTTTAATTTCTGTTTCAATTATAGTTGAAATTTAACAACTATCTTTGGCATGCTGGCATGGTGAGGATACAAAATAAATAAATGACACTGTCTTATCCTTATAAAAATGGCTGTCCTTTGGTGGAGAGAAAAGTTATAGTTTTGAAGCAAGTAGAGGACAAGATTAAAACTGAGTTTGGATATTAAATATCTTCAAGGCCACTGATTGATTCTCCAGAGAGGAGACATTCCACGGTGTTGGAGACATTTTTTGATTGTCCAGCATGTGGAGAGCAATGGTGCATGGTGGGTAGAGGTCAGAGAGGTTGCTGGACCTCCTATAGGACAGCCCTGTCACACCCAGCAAAGAACTATCTGGGCTCCAAATGCCAACAGCGTCACGTCATGAACAGCAAAGGTTTTGGGGTCTCCGTGAACAGCAGAGCTTTTAGGGTCAGACAGCCCTTGACTCTATGTGATAATGTGAGCAATATCCATGACCCCAGTTTTCTTATCTGTAAAAATAAGAGAGGGGTCATAAAAGTTACATGGAAGACCTTCTATGAATATTAAGTGGCACAGAACTCAGTAAAGGTTCAGTTAGTTTTTTTTTCTCCCGGTACCGGGGATTGAACTCACAACCTTGTGCCTGCCAGGTAGGCGCGTAAGCCACCAAGCTAAACTCCTAGCCCTAAAAACTCAGTAAATGTTAATTCCCTCTTCCACCCCTTCCCATTCTCCCCATCTCATCACCAGTATGTCGACTAATTGGAGGGAACCCTGTTTAGGGAAATCTACATTGAGGGACTCCTGTTCCAGACCAGATTTTCCTTTAGCGAGTTTCATGGGCAGTGGCTTTAATGGGCCATTTGTGAATTGGCAATCCTATTACTAATAGATTCGCATTTTCTCAATGACATCTACACTGTGCCTTGCCAGTGGTGACCCTAATCAGCCCATGGAAATCTTCCTGCCAGTGGATTTAAGAGTATTCTGCCCTCACATGATGTTTTTTGGCAGAAGTCCCCATTTTCTCATTGGATGGCCCTCCCTTGTTCATTACGGGGTGTTTACTGCCTAATCTAAATGCAAGGATTAAGTCATATAGACCTTTCCGTGAAGGCTGGAGGAGTTGGGAGAAGACCTAAAATTTGGATTGGGATCTGCGTGGGCCTAAAAAGACTTCAGATAGGGTGACTCTATAACTAATGGTTAAGAGTAAAAGGGGAGGGAGGTTTTAAAATAATTTATGACAAATCCAGGCATAAACTGGCACCATCCAGGCAAGGTGGTATGGTGGTCACCCATCTTTAGACGTGGACCACTTTGAAGAGGCTCCTATTGATCCGAGAGAACAGAAGACTCAGAGAGGACTTGAGATCAAATTCGTGTCAGCTGCCCTTCAATCGTAATGCCGGTGCACTGCATTCATGAAGACCGGAGGGTGCGTCCATAGTCTCCATTCGTCTAACTTGAACCAGGCAGTGGGCCCCGCAAGCTCATGGTTTGGCGGAATGAAGTTCGCAGAGTGACCTGCCTTAAGATTTCTGAACAAATGAGGTCTCCATGAGCGGGTTCCCGATCCCCAGATTCCCTCGCTGCTCCCTATTTTTGCTTCACTTGTTGCGCATCCCGGGGGAGGAGCTGAGCCTTCAATGAGGCGCATTCCTGCCGCCGCGTTGCCGTGGTTACCCGGGCGGGCCCGCGCTGCTGGGTCAGCGGAGCATTGTGGTCTGCCCGCGCCGGGGTGCCCGGGGGAGGAGGCGCGGGGCAAGCTCTGCAGTGGGCGGCACCGGGAAATCGGCTCAGGCCGGGGAAGAAAGGAAGCAGTCCTGGAAAGCCGGGCGGGAGACAGTAGTTCCATTTTACCCCCAAGTCAGCTGCCGCTATTCAAGCGTGCAGATTTGAGTTCACACGGGGGCTTCCCCTCCGACTTTGCTGAATTGGCTAAGAGAGGGATCTGGGAAAGGCTCCGGGTCGAGGCCCCAAACATTAAGAAGGGGCTGGCCACTGAGCAAAGCACAGGGGACTCTGCCCAACCCACCGAGCTGACGCCCCATGGTTAGGGAAAGTAGCCATTCTTGGTGTCTTTGTATCTAGTCTGATGCCTATCTTCCTGAGGCTAAACTAGCAGAGGAAGTTCAAGAAATCACACTGCGGGCCGAGAAATTCAATTTCCTCCTTCCGTTGAGTCTCTCCCTTCTCCACTTCATTTTTGAATCAAATCTAGCTGTCTTCTGCATTTCATCTCAGGCCAAGTCAACCACGTTGTTTTCACTATTTTGTATTTATCCACTCTGAGGATAAGGGGTTGGGTCGCTATAGCACTCTGCAAAGGCAGAGTACTTTGCAATCATTTTTGTTATTAGTTGGGCGCAGCGTGGTGAATGCCTTTTAATTAGATCATACTGTGTTTGATGTATTTAGTAATCGTTTTCCGGCCGCAACTTTTAAGAGGTGCTGAGAATTTCAATGATCTCCAACATTTTCTGCATCCAAAAACTATACTTTAATAATATAAGTAGAGCAGTCATGCTACACACAAATAAAATTTCCCAATCACTCACTGCAAATACCAGGAGGCTAGAAAGAAGTTGCTGCACGTTTCTAAATTAAGAATAATAAGCAGGTGCTGATGGGGCAGTGAGGTGGGGTGGGGCTGGAGGATTCCCGAATGGAAGTAAGTAGGCCTAGGGTATACTTGTTAGATTGATTGGCTTTATTGTTAGTCAGTCTTGTGCTTTTGGGTAAGCTCTTAACCTCTCTGAGCTGAAAACAGGGTTTTAGTCCATATGTGATGGTACACACCCTGTATAGACTGAGACCTCTGTGATCCTTTGCTAGCTCTAAAATCTCACTCTGGGAATTCTACAAGTCACTGCCTGAGGCTAAGTTTGTAATCACTGCCAAAAAAGAGCCGGAAGCATTTATTAACTGTTAATTGCAGATGGTCCAATACTAGTCATTTTATGGAGAGGATTCACTGTCAGAATTATTCTCCTCTAAGACTATAATTTAAAGAGAACTAAAATACAAAAGACACAAAAAGAAAAAGTAAACACATGAAGTGCATAAATACATACTTTATAAATCTATATAAAAGGAGGCTATATCCACATTTGTGATGGATAGTCATAAACTATATTTATTGAATGCATGGTTGCCATGGGAATATAGAATAAAATTGAGGATGCATGTGCCCTTGGGAAATTTCCAATCTATTTGGGATTTTAAATAGCCATAGAAACCACATTTAAAGCATAGCCATAGAAACATCTTTGCACTTGAAAGGGCTGGAGGAAGGCATCTGCTTTCCTCAAAGACATAGGAGAGAAACATTTTGGAGGGTTAGGAGCTGAGAGAACAGGGGGTGGATACAGTACATCCCTGAAGACGGATGGATCCGGAGCATCTGAGGGAAGCTTGGAAATAAATGAAGCTGAGATGTGTGTCCAGCAGAAGGGAGAGGAAGGAACCTCAAAGAACCAGGGAAGAAAGGCATCCCTTATCATTTTAAATCAAAGGTTCTCTTTCTTAGTTTATTGGAGAACCCCAGGAGAACCTGTAGTTAATGTATTCAGAGAAACATAGACTGTAAGCATCATGAGGATGGAGGAGGTATGGTTCCCCCAGCTTTTCATGAGTTCCAAGGCATTAGCAACCTACCTATTGAATGATTGAGTACCAGATCTAAGATCAGAAAACAAGTTTGTCCAAAATCGAGAACTTCTGCAGCTTCGATTGCATTTTGGAGGCTTAGACTTATCATCAGAACTTGGATAAGTATTAAGAGAGAAGAGCAGTCTTTTCAGGTGAAATCTGCATCCATAGGAAGTCTCTGTAATGACTTCCTTAAAAATACCCTAGCCTAGTGATTCTCAAACCAAGGGGTGAGAAGTGAAGTGGTGCTTTTGTTGTCTAAGTTGGTACCTTAGGACTTTCTGGTGTCTAGATGATGTTCCCGATGTTGAACCTTGACCACTGGTGTGCTGAACGTTCTCTAATACATAGACTAGTGCTGAATGAATGAATTAGTGGAGGAATGTTTCCTTTATATTTATATTGAGAGCCTACTTCCATTTGGAGAGTAGAAAGGAGTATAATGAGCAGCAAATCAGAAATCTAGCCAGAAGCTCAGCCTACCAGAAAACAGCAATCTGCTACAGAAAACTCTTGAAGAGCCTTCTCATACTGGGCTGCTGGGCTGCTGAGGTTAGAGCCCTGTCCCTGCTCTGAGGGGTCTGCAGCCTGCTAGTAGAAGCTCACATGAGCGAGTCCTTGTCCCTGTGAGGAAAGTGCGCTCATAAAAATGTGCACAGTGGTCCCAGGGAACTCAGAGGGAGAAAACTTCTCATTGAAGTGTGCTTACAAGGTTCTGTCAGAACTTATTTCCATCCTGTAGACTGTGTGTGGTAAGGACTTGAACAGAGCAGTCAAAATGTTCATCTCAATAATGAAAGTAAGTTAATTCTGCCTTTAGGAGCCTCACCTATCAAGAAAAGAGTATTAGAACTGTGGGGAAGTATCACCAGGACATGGTTGTTATGCAATGTGCAAAGACAGTTCTTTGCATTAAGGGAAAGACTCTGTCTTGGAGGGGAAAACCCACATGACCTGCTAGAATCAGATGTCAGAAATGCAGAGAAAAAGCCAGAAGGAGCTAATCTGGAACCTAACCTGGGCAATTTAATGACTTAGCAAGACCCTGTCTCAAAATGAAAAATTAAAAGAGGCTGGAGATGGAGCTTAGTGCAAAAGGCCTGAAGAAAAGAAAAGAAAAGAAAAGAAAAGAAAAGAAAAGAAAAGAGAGAGAGAGAGAGAGAGAGAGAGAGAGAGAGAAGAGAGAAGACAGAAAAGAGAAGACCCAGGTGATACCTTTGCTGTCAGCTACTCGGGATGCTGAGGTAGAAAAAATACAAGTTTGAGTGCAGCCTTGGCAACTTAGTATGATGCTGTCTCAAAATAAAATTTAAAAAAGGGGTAGGGACATACCTCAGTATTCCCTGGGCTTAATCTCCAGTAACAGACACAGGGAAAAGAGACAGAGACAGAGACAGAGAGAAGGTGATGCAAACAATCTTGGCAGTCTTTTGACTTTAGCAAGAAAGTCCTCTGACTTTAGCAACTCTTATAAGTCAGAAGCAGTTAACTGCCAGGCATGGTGGTGTATCCCTGTAATCTCACCCTTCTGGGAGGCTAAGGCAGGAGGAGTACAAGTTCAAGCCAAGATTACACAATTTAGATCTTGTCTTAAAAAGCAAACAAACAAAAATTTTGGGATGTACTCAGTGCAAAGGCCCTGGGTTTAATCTCCAGTGCTAAAGAAAGAGAGAGGGAGAGAGAGGGAGAGAGAGGGAGGGAGGGAGAGACAGAGAGAGAGAGAGAGAGAAAAGAAAGGAAAGGATAAGACAAGAAAGGAAAGGAAAGGAAAGGAAAGGAAAGGAAAGGAAAGGAAAGGAAAGGAAAGGAAAAAGAAAAAAGAGTTCTGAGTTCTGCATATGTGACTGGACAAGCCGCATGGGTTTGGGCCAGACAAAATATCAAGCATTTCAAAGAGCCACGCCTTATTCCTTTTTCTGTCTACACTGGGTGCAATACACAATTCTTTATTGCATGAATGAACCGGAGACATTCTAGAAGTGAGCTAGTTCCCAGGAATATGTATAAACAGTTCTGTTGAAGATAACTTTAAGGTGGCAGTGTCAGAGAACAACTGAAATAGTGATACAGGTTAGAGACCTCAGTTGTTTTATTCACAATGCCAGTTTCTATTCCTGAGCATTCAGCCCAAAGAATCCAAACATATTTGCTCCAGAGCCTGTGGCCAGCTGGTGTGACACTGGCACTGTGCTTGTGCATGCATGAACTATTGGTGTGCCTGATTCATTTGGTTTATTCATGTGGAAATTTCTTAGAAGTAATAGATTTTGCAAGGCTTGGAAAAAACTGAGCGGTTACATGAAAACTATTTTCTATGAGTTTGGGCTTTGGTTTGAAAAGAGTAAATGTAGCTGTCTATTGCTGGGTCTACTTTTCATTCTTTTCCTCAGATGTTAAAGTGACTTGTAATTTCTAGTCTTAAACTAAATCCTGGAAGAATAACAGTGATTCATAAGTGTTGGTAAAGCAATGCTAAAATCTGGGATGTATTTACTACCATTGTTTAGACATCCTAAAATGAGACTTTCAATTGGTCGTGATAGAATGTATGAAAAGATAGCACATTTCTAACTGGCAATAGCATTTCTTAGGAATTGTTAGGGAGGAAGCTGGAAGCAAAACAATTTTCAGAAATATAGGATTCCAACATAAATCCAATTTTTAAAATGCCTTTTGCACCACTAGAATATAAGTCATAGAGTAAAAGCTGGAGAGCTTTGCATTCTCTGCTGTTGATATAATGGTGCTGTCTGCAGTACCAAAACTCCTACTATGTTCTGAATTCATCTGTCATTCTTTCCACCCTAAGGCTAACACGACATTACAGAGATGCATTATGGGAAGTCTTCACTTTCTGAAGCCCCAGCTATGGGCTGTTGCTTCAGGGGAATGAGGAGCTTGATGTAGGTCTTTCTGCTAGAATGAAAAACTTTGTGAATTTCCTATCCATATATGGTATACACTCCCCCAAGTGCCAGTTTCATACCAATCTCATTAATTTTTTGCAATTAAAAAAGTAAGAAAGTCTAGAGTAAAATATGAAAGGCCTTTCATTGTTTTTCCATGATGCCCATTCCAGCCCTTCAGAAATAAGAAAGGCTAACAATCTGGTATGTAATAGTATTACACTGAAGTTCTAATTTGAGCATATGTGCCTATGAGAGTTTATTTTCACCATCATTATGTGTGGAAGTAACATTAGGAATCATTAAGGTAACCTACACAGCCTGTGGGGAAAATTCAGCATTTGTGTTTTATCTCTGTGTATATACCTGTCAGAGGTTGAAAACTCATAACTCATTTGATTTATCCAGTTTTAAGTATATACTGGTTGTCAAATATTTGAAAATCAGAGTATTTCATATATAATATGAGATCTGATGAATCTTGAATAATAGGTTGCTGTGGAACGTGGAAGACAGTTCCCATTAGGCAATAATTGGTTAGAGGTGAGTAGTAGCAGCCCTGTAATGATGCTCCCATTTTCCATACCCCAGCTGCTCCCTCTTGGCTTAAAACTGGCCAGCTCTCTTATTTGCATTACCTGATTGTCCCTATAGACATTTGCAATGCCAATCACTGAGTATCAGATTTGATAACTAAAAATTATCAGATAAATTTTAGATAATAAATTGTCTAAACCAGGATACCTTGAAAGTAAAAAGGGGTACTATTAATAATTGCATTATGATGATAGGCATAAACCAGGACTGTCCCAGACAAACTAAGATATATGTTCTTCCTATTTATATACCACTATATTCAATCTCTTCTTTCTTTTTCTTCTTTTTTTTTATTTTAAAGAAAAAAATTTAAGAAATGGTATGAAATTGAAAATAAGATTGTAGGAAAAAAGTGCTATGTTTATTGTTGGAGCTAGGAAGTGGTTATTTGCCTTTGGACACCTCCAAGAGATCTTTTTTGTTGTTGTTGTTGTTTGTTTTTTGAGACAAGGGTCTTGCTATATATATATAAAAAAAGAAGATTATAGGAGAGTAACAATGATTAGTACATTGCGTATTGTTATTTTCAAAGTAGTTGCTCCTATTACAAGTTATAGACATGAAAACTTGATCAAACAATATAGGCACACACTTTTCTTTTCAATGAACTAATATCAATTAGTACTACAACAATCTTACATATATATATATATATATATATATATATATATATATACTTTTCCTTTTCCCTTTCTTCTTTTCTCCTTTCCCCCGTGCTAGTTTCTGTTTCATTTTGAACAGCTTCTTTCCACTTCATAATATCTATTGTACATTCCAGATTCTGTTTATTTTTTCAGCTTCTTACAGTAGGGAGACAATACGATGTTTACACATGTGAGTTTGATTTATTTCACTTACAAATATGATCTCAAGTTGCATCCATTTACCTATGAATGTCTCAAGTGTATCCTTCTTTATAGCTGAATAGTACTCCATTGTATTAAAATACCAACTTTTTTATCCATTCCTTTATTAATGGGCATTCTTTCCAAGATTTAGCTATTACAAATTGTGCTGCTATAAACATTGCTGCACATATATCACTGTGGTATGATGTTTTTAATTCTTCTGGGAAAATACCCAGAAGTGGAATAACTGGGCTCAATGGAACCTCTAATCCTAGTTTTTTGAGGAATCTCCACACTGATTTCCATAGTGGTTCCACCAGTCTACACTCCCACCAACAATGGAGAAGGGTTCCTTTTTCCCCATTGCCCCTCCAGCATTTGTTATTGGTTGATTTCTGGATGATAGCCATTCTTATTGGTGTGAGATGGAAACTTAGTGCTTTCTTTTTTTGGTACCAGGAATCGAAATCATAGCCTCGCTCTTGTCAAGCAGGCACTGTGCCGCTGAGCTCCATCCCTGGTCCTCTTCTTTCTTCTAATGAGAAAACTGAGACTTACAAAGAGGAAGTAATTTGTCTATATTAGTTAATAAGTGAATTAATGACAAACCTGCCCTGTTACTTTGACTCCCAATCTACTACCTTTTCCAACATAATGTGATGTATGCAATACGTGGGAGTCCTTATCTTCCTTATAATTACTGTCCTGCGATAGCCTAAAAATTTGTAGTTTATATCAGTGGCATCATATTAGTAATCTAATTAATGATTTGGACACCTAGAGATGTTTAAAACGTTGGTAAACCTGAGAACTAGAGAGTAAACACAAAGCTTCTCATTTAACGAGATACAAGAGACATATTTAGAAGTATTATTTGAGTACTAGAGATGGAAAAAGAACAAAAAGTATATAACAAAAATCTCCCATTAAGTGAGTATATGATAACTGGCTTGCCCAAAATCAATGTGTGTTGACTTCTTGGTCATTGGCTATTGTGGAGTAATGAATACTAATTATGTCTTCAAAAGATGCTCAAGATCCCACATTCTCAAATCTTTGATCAGCTATGTATTGACTTGTTGGATTTCCAAGAGATATTTCTACAGAGAGCACTCTGGATGAGACCAATGCATATTCTTTTTTTTTTTTTTTTTTTTTTTGCGGTACCAGGGATTGAACTTACAACCTCGCGCCTGCCAGGGCAGGCGCTTAAGGCACTGAGCCAAACTCCTGGCCCTGGTTTTTGAGGCAGGATCGCACTATGTAGCTCAGGCCGGCCTTGCGCTGGCGTTGTAGCCCAAGCGGACCTCGAACTCACAACGCTCCTCCTACCTCAACCTCCCGAGTGCTGGGATTAAAGGCGTGCGCCACCACGCCCGGCTACCAATGCATATTCTTAATCATTTGCTCAGATATGATCCCAAACGCTCATCTAAGTTTTCTACTCTAGAGGACTTTGTGAGCCTTAAGGGCACCTCTTAGCTTCTTGTGAAAGCTTCAACCAAAACCCAGCCCGAGTAGTTTCCCAGTCTACAGGCGTCTTTCTCCAATGCCTCACTTGGCTCTCACTTGTCCTCCTACGGGACCTTACGAGAAGCAGAGCTGGCTGAAGTCACCAAACCTTTCTCTTAGAATATACTCTTAGCTTTCCAGGTGTGGTACCATCATCCATGCAGGTGACATGGCCAGGACTCATGTTACCATTTAGCCTTCTACAGATGAGGAGGCTCAGGAAAAGGTAAAGTGAGCAAAGATCTCCTTTATAACACACTAAGTTCTCACCTCAACTGCAGCATCTTCCCTACTGTCTTGGAGGTGTCCTTGTCCTTTGATCTTTGTCAGAGCTTCTTTTTCTGTGGGGTGCCTTTAGAGGAGGGACCAGTGACCATGTCTGATCCTTATAGGTAACATTTTCTCTACCATACCTCAACAAACTGTAACAGGAAATAATGGTTTCTAAATGAGCCAAATCTATGTATATATGATTTTTGTTATGTGGAAATAAGGCTATGAATGACTGTATGAAAATGTAGATTGTGGATTTTTGCTGTATTTTCCCCAATCTGGACAATTACCACTTCTAAATATATCTCTTGTTGTATCTGGTTAAGTGAGAAGCATTGCTTTTGTTTACTCACTAGTACTTTCAAGGATACCAATGTTTTAAACATCTCTGGATGTTCTGTGCTCCAAATAATTAATTAGACTCAGGTCACTGATGATATAAGCAACCAATTTATAGGCCCTAGAGCAGTGCTGTCCAAAAGCTATGTGCACTTACTGAGCCCTTGAAATGATAATATGTGGTTGATATTGGTATAATATAAGTAAAAATAGTACTAAATTAATTTTATGTTTCCTTTTACTTTCTTAATGTAACTACGGCTCAAGTTATCCATGTTGCTGGTACTGTACTTCCATTGAAAGGAGAGAAGTTTACCAGTAGTTTCCTAGTGGAACTTACTAGTTTATTAGTAAGATTTCAGTGTGGTAGAGATAGCATAACAGGCCTTATATTTACCTTTATAGGAGAATATGGTGAAAGGATTGGAACGTTTTTCTATAAGTTGGGCCAGTTTTTAAAAAGACTTGTCTCCTCTCTCACATATCCCCAGTACTTTATTTCCTGCATAGCTCTTTGCCTCCCAGAACCTCTGAGGGGCACCTGTTCTGACACCAGCTTTAATCTTCTATGCCATATCACGCGGAAGGCACTTGGTGCATACAGTGCCAGCTGTGGGCACCATATGGAAAAACCATACCATATACATATGTAGAGAGTATTTCTGAAGCCAGAAGGAGTGTAGAGGAGTGTGTAAGCGATGTAGCGTTATCTTTGCCTTGCCATTGAAAGTTTTAATCATTGAAATATCTTTAGGCCATAAATAGAATCATGTAGCAAGATAATTCTGAGTTAAAACCAAATATGTACTTTTGTTTTTATATGGACATAGGTCTGTGTATGGATGTATGAAAATGTAGACAGAATGTTTGGATACAGACGGGTTTGACTTGCAATAAAGTGTATGGAGAAGGATGTATAAATGAATGGAGGTGGTGTACGTCAATCTGCTCAAGCAGAGCTTTTCATATGGAAACAGAGATTTCCTCTTCCTGGAAATAGTTGCAGAGTAGGTTCTGTTTCTGCTTCCACTGAGTTTAGGTTCAGACTCCACTTAGATGGCTGCCAAAGATTATAGAGAAGGTCATTGTCTTGGACTGAGCTCAGCCTGGTTGATGTGCTTCTCATACCCCACTGAGCATGGCCCAATAGCCGCATGTCAGATAGTACCAATGGGAACCATGTTTCAGGCTGCATTTTCCTTTGGAGTAACCTCTTTCCTTCTTCTTTTCCTTCCACTTCTTCCAGGCAGGACAGGGCTGCTTGCTGATCTCTTGCCCAGTTTTGCTGTGGAGATTATGCCAGGTATTCAGTCATTTAACTCTTTATTTGCTTAATTTGCTATCATTCCATCTGTCTTGCTTTTGCATTAATGACTAATTTCTTGTTTAATCTATTTGCACATTTGTCTATATATATCTGTGATCTTTTGCAGGATGAACTAAGCCCATTGGAAAAGTTTTTAAGTGTATTCCTTCTGTTCCAAGCCCTTAAATGATGATAATTAAACTTGGACTGAGTTGGAGACCTAGTTCTTCAGTGTGAGGCATTTTGGCAGTCTCTGTGCCCACCTCACTATTTCAGCTGTACCCAGAAAGCTTCTGAGATTCTTAATAAAGTCATTTTTACATGTTTGCCTATTTGTTATTATCCAATCATGTTACTCTGAATAGCCTTTCACTACATTATTAAAAATCTTTTTCAAACCTTACAAAAGATATGTACTCCTCCCCCATTGAAAAATACGCATTGGGCATGTGGTGGCACAGGCCTGTCATCACAAAACTATGGAAGGCTAAGGCAGGAGGATCACAAGTTTGAGCCCAGTCTGAACAACTTAGTGAGACCCTGAGTCCTTTAGGGCCCCATGGACCATATGTCAAGCAGACCTGACCAACCTATGCATCTATCTTTTGATGCATTGTCAGGTGAATGCACCAACCTAAACAAGCCAAGGTAGTTTGGTTCAGCAGTGTATTTCATAATGGAAGCAGGCTCAGAGAGAAGCAAGAATCAACAGTAACGAAGATAAGGTCAAACTCAAGGATTAAGAAAGGATGGGATTCGCTCTTATTTTGGAGAGTTTCTGCCAGGATTTTAAGAGCTTCCTAATAGCAGCAGAGAGATATAAAATATTGCTGGCTATTGGTTTTGACTTGATTCAATTTTTTAAAAAACATCCAGAGTCTTCACAGTTGAACTTCACTAATCATTCTTGCATGAATTCATCTTGCGCATTTCCATTAGCTGACCAACTCAAACCAAGACTTTTTTTTTTTTTTTTTTTTGCCATTGCTCCCAAGGACACAAATAGGTAGCTCTTTGTAATCCACCTTATCAAAAGTTCAGTTAATTTGTAAGTATTTGCTCACAAAGCAAAACCTCACAAAAGTCAAACGTTACCTTGTGATGTTTCAAACTAGAAGTTACATCTCCCGATTCTATGAAGGACTTACTCTATATTTCATGTCTGGCTCTATCCACCTGAATTTCCCTCCCTTCGACTACAAGAATATTTTTTTTTCACTCCAAGAATCTTTTAGCAGATAATATTCTTTTGTCTCTCAAATATAACCTGCCAGCCTTTTTCCCTTAAATGTCTAACATAAGTTGTAATCACTACTCCATACAGCTCACCAGACGACTGCATTCTGAGAGGCTGAGGCAGAAGGATCACAAGTTGAAGCTCAGCCCCTGGTCTCAAAAAATAAATAAATAGATAAATAAATAAATGGAATGTAGGTCAGTTCAAAAGTCCTGGGTTAAATCCCAGTACTAACCAAATAAAACAAAATAGCCCCCCAAGCTCGCCTGCTCAGTCCTTCACTGCAGAGAGGCTGACCTGCTTAATTTGAATATAGCTGATGGGTAAGTGAGGAGGGACACTCAGGGGACATAAGTTGTTTGCGTTCTCTTTGAGGAAATTATGTTCTAACCTAAGGTCAAATGACTTCACGTTATCACGAAAACGTTCGTGGTAACAAAAATGTCACAGTTTAAAGTTCCCAAAGGAATGTCCATTTAATTGAAAGAAGATTTAATAACCAAAAAAAAAAAAATTTTTTTTTAAGTGTACTTGAAGCTCATTGTAAAGGGGTGTTTTGACAGATGGCTTTAACTGAAGTAAATCGCTTTAGTCTTTTGGCTTTTAAAGGAGACCATAGTTCACAGCACTCAGTCGCATGGATCTCCAGCCAAGTCCATAGTATGATATTGAGACAACTTGCTTGAGGGCCACAGTCATTTTTATCTAAGCCAAATAAGATTTGTTGCCTTTCTCTTAATCTTTTGGATGGGCAAATGAAATCCAATTCATGTTCAGCCTCTGGCAGAGCTGTGAAACTAACAGAAGTTAAATCATCAGACTCAGCTACATACAGGTCATTTGTGTAACCATTCGTCACAGCTCCAAGCCACGCTGGCCCATGGCTATGCTGGCAGAGCATCATGGTCAACTTGAAGATGTTCAAACCAAACCCATTATCGGGTTGGGCACACTGTCTTCTCTATGTGAGACCATGTCTCCAGTTTTCTAAAGCCATGTGTAGCTATCCAGGTATAAACAAGAGGTTTGGATCTCACTCCTGGTGCTGACAACAGGGAAGGTTCGATCGGTAGGGAAACTGGACAAATATGTCTAGAAGCTGCATCTAGACATGGAAGACCCTTTTTCAGCATTTACACTTAATAGGCAAGATTAACTTGACTATAAAAGGTAGGTATTCTTAGAGACTACCACTACACAGCCCAGCAGGCAATATCTCTCCCACCAACGCCCAGCAGGAGTCTTTCTGCTCGTTTCATCCTGTTCTGATGCTGCAATTCATTTGGTAAACCTTTCCCCAGGAAGGGACCCTGATATTCCCCCCACCACCCCATTGCTTTGTGCTGGTCGTTTTGTGTGCCCAGTGTGAGACTAGGTAACCATCTTCCCTCATCTCCACTTCTTCAAAGTGCCCAGGTACTTCTCACACTCAGAGCTCCTCTTGTGTTTGGGGGCTGTGTTTCCCAGAAAGACCTGCTTTCTTCCCCAGGTTCTCCCCTGCTTCCTTTTAGAGAGAGACACTAATCAGACCATGTCCTGTCCTGGAGGTGGGCCACCTCGAGTGTGGATTTCTTTGTGTGTCCTTGCAGAGTGGGTGTTTGTTGGCCTGGTGCTGCTGGGAGTCTTCCTCTTCTTCGTCCTCGTGGGAATCTGCTGGTGCCAGTGTTGTCCGCACAGCTGCTGCTGCTATGTCCGCTGCCCATGCTGCCCAGACTCCTGTTGCTGCCCCCAGGCCTGTGAGTAAAGGAAGAATCAGTGGGGAGATGGGAAGTGATTAGAAGAAATGTCACCTCTCCACCTACCAGCTATCCACCCTGAGTTCGTCCTTCACCTCCTTTTCTTCTACCCCAGAAGTTGGTCATTCCAGGCCCTCTCCTCTGTGTGAGCCCATGGCTTCCAGGATGACCATCTTGTTTTCATCCTCACCTACATGCACATCTCCATGCTTTTTATCCAGACTATTGCTCTGTGAATTCAAAATTCTCATGGACATTACTGCTCAAAGGAAGGGCAAGTCCAGAATGGTGAGGCTGTGGGATAAGGATTTTTCTTATTGTTAGGGCATCCAAACTAGAAAAACTCTGCTGGTTATTCTCTTCCCATGCAGAGAGCGTCTTCTATTAAACAAAGTGTGCAAACGGTGACCTTTGGGTACCTTCCAGCAGACACTGATTGCTTTACTTATTCCTATGATGAAATGGGCCCCAACAGGAACTCATCCTCATTTGAGGATTTACCATTTCACCTTACTAGCCAGACCCATATAAGCATTACATTTGGCACCCTTCCCATAAGTCAGTCTTGGAAGAGAGAGGCATACTGTGTATTCTTTAGCAATAAAGTCGTATTAGGAGGAGTTTTAAAATCATACAGCAGGGTCTGTGCACAAGCCTGTTGCTTGCTGTACTTTTCCTGAAAAGGCTGTGGATCCCCCTGGAAGCAGAGCCACCTACTTACAGCTGCTGTTGTCGCTGGGGGTGCTGCAGTGACAGCTCCCCAAACCATGTAACTAGCCAGATGCCAGGTGCCAAATAGTGCAGTTCCTTATGTCACTGCCCTTTGATGGAGCTGGAGGAGCCCAAGGGAGAATCCATGCAGTCCTAGGAGGGTGTGTATATGCCCAGTAGCTCCCCCAAGTGTTTCCTCAGGGGGTTTTGGTTGAAGATTGTGGAGGGTGGGACAACATAATCTCTCTTGCTCTTCATCTCCCTCCACAGTGTATGAAGCAGGGAAGGCAGCCAAGGCCGGGTACCCTCCCTCTGTCTCCGGTGTCCCTGGCCCTTACACCATCCCCTCTGTCCCTTTGGGAGGAGCCCCCTCATCTGGCATGCTGATGGACAAGCCGCATCCACCTCCCTTGGCACCAAGTGACTCCACTGGAGGAAGCCACAGTGGTAAATGTAGTTCCAGACCCTGCCATGTGCTTGTCTTGGGCCCCCGCACTGGTTCCTTGGTGATGAGCACAGCCAGTTTAGTGATGTGTCTTTGGGAAATGATGATCTCCGTTCCAGAAGTTGGACCCTGTCCCCTGTGTACTTGGATCTTTGGAGTGCATATTAGGCTTTTCAAGGGCTGTGGGACACTGCTGATCCCTGCCAATTCCTTTCCAGGCTCCTCAGTAACTAAAACTATAGGAAAAATGCAAGCTACCCTTTGAATGCTGACCATTGGTTAAATCATTATCTCACCTCTACCTAGTGTTCAGGACTCTACCAGGTCCTGTAGGACAGAAGGATGGGTAGGATGTAGTTTCCTTAAACAGCAGTATGGTCTAGTCAGGAAAAGAGAATGGATGTTTGAGATAATTAGAAGCTGAAGAGTATGGTACTCAGAGTTCAAAGATAAAAAGAGATGCAGTGGTTACAGAGAGGCACAGAAATTTAGGCTGGGCCTAAAAGGATGCGTAAGACTTAGGAAAACAGGAGGAAATGTTGGGCATTTCCAAAAAAAGGAAGGCCAGTGCAGTGAAATACCAAACCTGGAAGAATGCAGCATGAGCCTTCAGTAGTGTCCAACTTGTCCGAATGACTGAAAGAAGATAAAACAATATCATACAGCCAGATTAAAGATGGCTTTGTAGCCCTGCAGAAGAAGTGGAGCTTTGTGGGGTGAGCAGGCAAAAGCCCTTCCAGGCAGATCCCCAGGTGGAGAGATGGCAGGATGACAGATGAGTGGTAATTGGAAGAGAGGGAGCCTAAAATCTGATGGATGTGGCTCAGCCGTGTTATGTGACTAGGTTATGGTGGAGAGAGTAGGGGGGAAATACTTGGGTAAATCTAAGAGATAGCTTGAAAGAAGCAAGGAGGTGCGAGAGAAGGAATGGAAGGGAGGCTTTGCAGTGACTTCAAGCTGTCTAGTAGTACAGATCATAGACAGGAATGAAATATTGCTAAAGACAGCTGATCTGGGTGAAGATTAGCTCCATTTGGTGGACAATAAATTTGTGTAAGCATAAGGAAGAGAGAAGGAGGGGCAGAGTGTGGAGAGGTAGAGGGGCATTAAAATATAGCTTTCCTGGGGCATTTGAGCGGGATTACAGGGTAGTGAAGATTCAGACTGTATGTGTCATAGATTTAGAGGGTGATGTTTAAATCTGTAGATGTGGATGAGCTACTAGGGCTGGTGAAATGACTTGGAAGCACATGAACTTCAGAGAGAGTGGAGGAGAGTCCAGCTCACTTAAGGACCCACCACCTGACTGTGGCAGGTGTGGCTGTCCTCAGTGAGTAATTGGTATTTATGTTTTTCTCCCCCTGGAACTATTAGTAGAATTCTGACGTCGGAGACTAGGAATGAGTCATAAACTGAGAAGTAAAAGTTAATGATCAAGGACAGTCAGAGAGTTAGAAAAAGTCAGTATAGTGCATTCCCCAAAGGATAGAGTGGGCAAAAGAGACATGAATGAAACTTATCTTACAGTCTTTACTTGCTGCTTTCCCTACTCTTCTTTTTCCTTCCTTCCCACCAAAATCCTTCATCCTCCGATTTTTTTTATTAGGTGACTTATCATAATAAAATGATTCTTATTTGCAGGATAGCAAATACTTTCTGTTTCCTGTTTTCAAACTTTTCTCAGTTCGTTTTTGCAATTTAATCATTTTGGCACTATCTTGCCATATTAACCAACTGAAACTGGAAGTTGCTTTGAAAGGTGGAAAATGTATTATTTCACACAGGAAGAAACTGCAAAGTAAAGTAGCTCTAGGGTTGGCTAAATGAAGAGGTTGGTAGCATTGTTGCAGGACCTAACTCTTTTCACCCTTGTACTGTCACCCTGAGTACATCCTCTGTCTTCCTTGGTTGGGTCCCCTGGTGATCCCTTGGTGACTTCAGGAGTTCTAGGTACTGAATGTTTTCAGAGATGGAGAAAGTGGGTTACACCCTTGTGCTACTTTCCTGGCAAGTAAGGAAGCGTCTTCCAGGAGTTCCTTCCCCATCCACCAGACTTCTCGCAGTTTTATTGACAAGAATTGTATCCCATGTCCACTCCTAAATCAGGTAGATTCGAACTAATCAAGACTCACTTCTCCAATCTAGACAACTATTTGCCCTAAGTGAACAAAGAGTACTGTTAGCCAAGTAACACCGGAAAGATGGCAGCCAGTGTCTGCTACAGCTAGTCTGCCCGGTTGTGGAGATGGGACAGAGTTCTTCATGATCTCAACAGGCACATTTCTGTATTCATGGTCCCCTGGGCAGCATAAGTGATGGCATTTGGCTAATTCTCCTATTAAAAAGGTGGCTTAGGCCACTGTAGACTATTCTGTAAAGAACATCAAAAATGTTAAGAACTGCTGATGCTTAAAAATGTAAATTTAGCCTTTTTATATTTATATGCTACTTTAACTTTAGGCTAATTGTCTAGCGATAGTGATTTTTCAGATGACATTTGTACACAATACTCTTTTGAACACTGTGTAGTTTAATAATGGCATCTTCAATGAGCTAGGTATGGTGTAGCCAGTTGTTTACCAAATGGGAAAGGGAGAAGAGGTTCCCTGATTCCTTCTTCCATTCTTCACAGCAGTTGCTTAAGACCTTTCTTTCTTACTTTCTTTTTCTTTCTTTTTCTTTCTTTCTTTCTTTCTTTTTTCTTTCTTTCTTTTCTTTTCTTTCTTTTCTTTTCTCTTCTTTTCTTTCTTTCTTTCTCTTTCTTTCTTTCTTAATGTCTTCCTCCTCCTCTTGAAGTTTTCCTTGTTGTGATGAAAGAAGACACTGACCTCTTGCCTTGGATTCATGACCTTTGACTTTGTTAAAGTTCTCTGTTTATTGAATGTTCATACTGTACCCCGTTTCTACCTCAAATCTCCAATTTTTCCTTTTTAAACAAACTCTTTCCTATCAGCATTCAAAACACACTCAAATCTCACCCATTAAAATACAACAGTGATCTGCAAAAAATTCTGAAATCTTCTAATGTTGCTTCCCTGACCCTTTTCCACATTCACTGCTAAATTCTTTAAAAGAGTTTTGAATATTTAATGTCTATTTCTTCTGCTCTCACCAACTCCTCAACTAACTTCCATCTTGCTGTTGCTGTTAGGACTCCAGATACCAGCTCCTCCCAAGGTTGCCTGATTGCTAGATCTAACGGATGCTTTTGAATCTTTACCTTCTGTGACTTCTCAAAAGCATTTGCCATCCCTGTCCCAATCATTTTTCCTTGCTTTCCTATACTTGTAGTCTTTCTACTTGTCTGTTTAAACACTGGCTGTTCCTTTTCTGTGTCCTTCAGATATCTGTGTTCCTGTTGGGTCTGTAGTCCCCTCTCTGGGAAATCCTATCTACTCCTATACTTCTGTCCTCTCCTATGAAGTATGACAGAAAAACATGGTATGTGTTTAAATTTTTAAAAATTATCATATTAAAAGACACATGGCTATTAACCTTCCCCCTATACTCCCTCTCACTTCTAACATATTTATCCTATTGTTTTTACCATTTTCTAAAGCAGTTCTGGAAGTCTCTCTTCTTGAGTGTCTTTAGTTGCTCTGTCCTGGGTGCTTTGATGTCTTGAACTGATTAAAAACATTTACTTTTTTTGGTCATTTTGACTTTGAGGAAGAGCCAGAGGTCACATGGTGGCAGATCTGATAAACAAGGTGGTTGAGGACACATTGAAATATTACGAGTCTGCCTTTCCATTGGATGGAACTCAGCAGCGGCATTTATATTTTTGATCAGACTTCTTAGAGGTGACTTCCAAAACTGCTTCAGAGAGTGGCAAGAACAGTGGGATAAGTTGTTAGAAGTGAGGAGAAATATTTTGTGGAGAATTAATGGTAATGTATCTTTTACTATCTATCTATATATGTTTTTTTTTTTTTTGAGACAGAATCTTGCAATTTGGTTTAGTGCCACTGTCCAACTCACTATGTAGCCCAGGCTGTCCTCAAACTCACAGTGATTCTCCTGCTTCATCCTCCTAAGTGCTAGAATTACAGGTGCTGGGTAAATGATGTGGGGATGACAATGCGCAATGCATATACCATTGTTGCCCCCGACTGATGAGTTTTGAAATTTTGTTTTAGCTTTCTTCTTCTTTTTTTTTCTTTTTTCTCCTTAAAATAAAATGAATTGGGGGGAAAAAACAAACAACAACAAAAACAAGATCCCGGTTCAATTTCTAGCACCTCCAAAAAGATGAACTATTTTCTACTACATGTATATTTCAGCATCCAATAAACTACTTGTTTGTTCTTGTTTTAAAAAAAAAATAGAATTATAGGTGTGTACTACCACACCTGGATTTGTAATGCATTTAAATTTAAATATTCATATTATTTTTCAGTCATCCTTGTGCTTATATACTGATAATTCCCAATTATTATCCCCAGCCTCTCTTCTGCCCCTTAGTCCCTGTATCCAACTACCTCTGGACATCTCTACCTGGTGTCTTGTAAGCATTTAAACCTCAGCTTCTAGGAAACAGAATTAATCTGCAGCTTCTCCACAGATTCTACATATCTTACATCCATGGATGGCATCATTGTTCACCTACTGGCCCA
The DNA here is from genome assembly GCA_004363535.1 of Dasyprocta punctata. Lineage (NCBI taxonomy): Eukaryota > Metazoa > Chordata > Mammalia > Rodentia > Dasyproctidae > Dasyprocta > Dasyprocta punctata. Next base: position 65,090 of record RJWM01002351.1, on the reverse strand, counting down.
AACCAGAAACAAAGACTTCACCTTTAACCCTTCCTTTGCAGTCCCTTCCCTCATCTGGGTGGTCACCAGAGTCCTTCAGGATAACCTGGAGTTGGTTTCCTTTCTTCTGTTTCTTCTGTAGTCCTGGTCTATGCAGCCATTACCTCCTGCTTTGCTTACTGCAGCTATCTCCTAGCTGTTTTCGCCCCCTCTACTTGTGCCTTACTCTCATCCATTTCACTTCAATCTACCTAGCTTCCACTCATCTTTCGAAAGAACTGAGTAGACAAATCGGGTTTTGAAATGCCATCTTCAAAATTATATATGTATGTGTGTATATATATATATATATATATATATATCTCCCTACTGTATACGTACAGAGAATATGCAAATTTTAAGAATCACTTCTCCCACAATTGAGCTGCTGTCACCCCGGGGGTGGAATCTGGCAGCTGTTCTATCCTCCATAAACTGCCTTGCTTAGCTCATTAAGAGGACAGGAAGAACAAGGCTCTATGCATGGAAGTCTATCTCAGAGATTTCTTTTGCAAGTTGTGTTTTGGCTGAAAAGGGGGAAATTAACTGAAAAAATACTTGCACCTTAATTGAATCAAAAGTATCAGCTCAAATCTTCAAACAATAAAGAACTTTAAAATTTATACTTTGGTGCCATAGGGAATATGCCACTATCTTCTCTCTCCAGTAAAGTCCAAGTTGACAAGGCTAATAAGAGGAGGAATTGAAGTGTGAAGAGCCACAGACCAAACCAGACCAAATTAAAAACAGAAATAAATCACCCATCGATCCAAAGTTGCACTAGGAAAAAAGTGAAGTTTCAAAATATGCTGGACTCTGGCCAATCATCTAGAACATTTTTTATTAAAATATCACCACACATCAGAGAGCTCTCTGATCTTCAAAGTACATAGAAACATCAATCTGATGCCATCCTGTCTGTTTTTAAATCAAGAAACATTTAATGAATACCCACAAATTTTCCCTACCCTCAAGGAATTTGTAGTCTAGCAGGGTGATTGCTGGGGACTGGTGAATGGAAATAAAATGAGTAACAGATACAAGGCAGTATATGATAAGATATCCTGTGGTGCAGGGTCAAAATGGAAAATCTTGCCTTTGGAGAGGAGGGATCAAGAAAACATTTTCTGGTGATTCATATGCTCTTGAGCACATATGTGACACAAAGCCACATTCTGCCAGGATGAGAGAATAATTTAGCGTGTCATGCAAATTCTCAGCTTACCATTAAGAAAAAAAAAAGCCTACATTTTTTAAAAGGGAGAATTACCTAGATTTTTAAGTTACTGAACCTAAATGGATAACGCCCCTAAAGTCTAATGATCAATACTTTGCTTCTGTCTTTTTTGACAAATTTGACTTAATTTAAATTTCTGAAGTCACAAGACTGCTGTGACTGAGAAGTCAAAGCTGAAAGTATTTAGTACGGGGGATTGAAAGGCTATGATTGAAAGGCAAAACTATTGTCTTTATTTGCAGTTATAGTTACTGTAACTTTTCAGAGACCTGAAAATCTATGCACACAGTCAAAAATGTACCATTATGAGCAGTGTAATTTTTTCCTAATGACATAGAAAACAATCTAAGCTCCAGTCCAAGTGGCAATTAACTGAGAATCCTCCAGCTGTTACTCAGTGCAGCTGCCCTCTCCCTCTACCAGGGGATGGCTGGTGCATAGTTCCATATTGCAACAACCCTTCCCCCCATGATCTGTATCTCAGGGTCCCTGGAGGCTTACCCTAAAAGTGTTCCACATATTAAGATAAATCCACTGCTGCATGTAGAATAGGCCCCTCCCTAGTCCCACACATGTTAGTGTTCTTTACTTAATCATGAATAATGATAACCACAAAACTTACCCTTCCTGATCAAAATTCTTCAGTAAACCACCCTCATGGATGCACATGCCATACTTTATAATTCATGAAAAATACAGTTTCCATTCCTAGATTCTTTACTCATTCATTCATTCATGTTTTCATGTGTTCACTTGAACACACATGTTCTGAATATCTACAATGTGCCAGGCTCTATGCTAGGTGTTAGTAATATGGATGTGAAAAGTCTTCATGAAGTTTTAACTCTACAGATGACACTACTGAAAATACTCTATCCAAGAAACCATAACCTTTCTCCATTCTCAGGCTGCCAGTAATTCAGCATTTATTAAGAGTCTACTATTTGTAAAACACAGCCCTGGGCACATGGAGATCCTGAATGATGAAGATTCTTTTACTTTAAGAATTTTGAAATTAGACCTTTATCTAAATAACTTGAAACATACCTGAATATATTAAGATCCAGAATAAAAGTTCAAACTAAATGACTATAAATTAGGAAAAAGATCACAACAGAAAGATCTTTTCCAACTATGAAAATTAAAGAAAGCCTTTCAAGGATGAGGCTGTATATGAGCTGCCCTGAATAATTATAAAGAACTCCAGGTGCTTCACTAATTTGGTCTTATGTCTTCTCTTCTTGAATAGATTAATTAAAATGTATGAAATATTAGTTGCATTTTATAGACAGGAAAACTGCATTCCAACAGGTCACCATTTGAGGTCCCTCAGTACAGCATGACCACAAGATGCCCAATTCCCCATTTCCCAGTCCTGTCTCATCCATTAGACATAACTGCCGTGGTATAGACATAGCAATTCTGGGGGATAATTGCATTTTAATTGAACTGTCTGTACTACTCTGTAAACGCCTCTGCAGAGAGAGAAGAATGTGTAGCTTGATAAATAAAATCATTTCTGCTAATAACTGCTTCCGCATAAGGATTATGGATCTAACCTCTGGGTGAAGATGCCACTAAAAAGCATGTACTGAGATTTGTGCTGTTGTTGCTGTTTTTTTAAGTAATTTCACAATTTGAGGTGGATGTGGACCACCCAGTATGTTCTCATAGAGAAAAATCAGTGCACCTGCAAATGGGTGTGTGGGCGACTTCTCTGTCTTCAGTGCCAGGGGTTGTGATTAGAGTGCTGTGGAATTTTGTATTTTAATCTTCCATGTAAATAGACTGTGGGTTTGGGGTGGGGCTCTGCCCATAGTCATGGTAACAAGTCCAGAGGCTACACAGCAGTGTTTTCTCTGGAGGACACGCCGTCATGTGTTTTCCTTACAATATCTGCCTCACTTTCGTGACAGGGAGTGTTGGGCATGGGTTACTTACTTCCATTCCATGGTACAGTCTCACTGGCTGGAGGAGAGGACCCTGCTGCAGACCATACAACCCATGATACACCCAAGAGCATTTTCTAATCTGGGATTTGCTTACTTGTCTTCCTGGTCTAGGTTTTTTTTTTTTTTTAACTTCTCTTATCCTAGACTATTGAGAGGCAAAATGCCATGAAACAGTGAAGCAACAGTAAATCAGACTACCTGGTCCCAACCCTGGCACTGCCAAATTATTCCCAGAAAAGATATAAAAAACCCTCTGATTGGAAGTTTTCTCAACTATGAAATGCAAATGATAACAGTACTTCCTAGAGTGGTTGCAAGGGACAAATGCCCATGTAACATTTAGCACAGGACCTAGCACATTTTCAGTGCTTAATGCTGTCTAATTGCCATTATAGTTCCATCCCCATGCCATCATTCCTTTCTTTCACTGTTTTCCTTCCTAGTACTGTGCAGTAGGCCTGCTGATATGTGGTTACCCTTGGGGTTGGCACTGGGCTAGACTTACACCTCAGCAGTATGGGATTTTTTTTTTTTTTTTTTTTTTTTTTTGCAGCACCGGGGATCGAACTCACAACCTCGCACCTGCCAGGGAGGCGCTTAAGCCACTGAGCCAAACTCCCAGCCCTGGTTTTTTGAGGCAAGGTCGCACTATGTAGCACAGGCCGGCCTTGCACTCGCGTTGTAGCCCAAGCCAGCCTCGAACTCACAACACTCCTCCTACCTCAGCTTCCCAAGTGCTGGGATTAAAGGCATGCGCCACCACGCCTGGCAGCAGTATGGGATTTAAACAGCCTTTGTCTCTGACAGTATAAGTGATGGAGATGTAAAAGATGGTATTATCTCCTCTGCCTTAGGTCTTTAAAAGATTTTTTTATTATTAAGCCCTGAAAGTAACACCTGCTTATAACCACATAACAGCAGGTTGAATTAATCAAGTCTAAAATGTGGTATTCTTTTTCCTAAAAGGAAAATACTAAAGAAATAAAATGGAACCATGATTAGAAGTCCACATATTTTGTATCTTGTTTTGTAATAATGTGTATGAAGTCTAGGATATAATATTGGCTCTCAGGTACCACCCAGTTTAAGGAGTTTTTGCACCATCTCCCAGGCAACTAGAGGCTTCCAAGATGGGGGGGCGGGGTTTGTCAAGGTCCCTGATGTTTAGGTATCTGTTTTAAAGGGACGTGTGATCCCACCAAGTGAAGATGTGAACCTGTGACTCTGGAGTGACATGTCTTCCATCTAGGAAGTAGTGGTATGTTTTTTGTTTTTGTTCTTGTTCTTCTTTTTTTTTTTTTTTTAGTCTAAATATACTCTTCCTATGGAACTCAAAAGCTTTGAGACAATAAGCATTCAGTGAAGTGGTAGGAGGTCAGAAGACAGGAAGCAGAAGGTATCAAATGACTAAAATACACTGTAATGGAATTTTGTTGTTGGCCTTCAGGTCCTCCATTCAGATGGAGGGTATCTCAGGTATTGCCCCATATATATAAGTACAGGTGATTTCTGAGTGATTTCAGAAGAAATTTTGATAATTAGGAACCATGTTTTCCATTTGGTAAAATGAACATAGGCTTCCTTTTCCTGATATTTTCTTTTCTTCTTCTTCTTTTTTTTTTTTAGTTCACCTTCTTGTGCTTTCTCAACAGTTCGCAAAGGTTACCGGATCCAAGCTGACAAAGAGAGAGACTCCATGAAGGTCCTGTACTATGTCGAGAAGGAGCTGGCTCAGTTTGATCCAGCCAGAAGGATGAGAGGCAGATGTGAGCATCTGTTGGTTTTATATGATTTGTGCATCATGCAAGACCTCATAGCTAAGAAAGTCAGGAGGATCAAACCTGGGCAGCCTCAAACTTGCAGTCAGAGCTAACAAAGATGCTGGTGACACCATGACAGAATGTAGCAGAGGAGGGGCCGGGAGTTTGGCTCAGTGGCTTAAGCGCCTGCCCTGGCAGGCGTGAGGCTGTGAGTTCAATCCCTGGTGCCACAAAAAAAAAAAAAAAAAAAGAATGTAGCAGAGGTGAACAAAAGGGTTTCTGCTGTGAAGAGTAGAGCTATGATGTACCCGGTGGTTTATGGTCTCTGCATGGGGCAGTCAGCATTGATTGTGGTGGCTACGTAATCCTGGGTTTAGAAATGTTTTATTAAAAACAGTTTTCCCCTACTCTCTTTTTAAGGTACAGTGAAAATAATGACTTAAGTTGTGAAACTTCAGTATCAGTTTTTTCCAACAAAAGGCCTAGAATCAAGCCATCAAGTTGCCTGGTTGCCTCATGGAGGCTCAGTAAAAGTGAAAACACAAGTTTGGCAAATGAATCTGGGAAAAGAGGCTGACATTCATTCCTCTGAGATGCCCAACCACTGAGATGGAGAGGACAGCAAAGAGGCTGCTCCTCTGTCAAGGAGCTTTTTAATTACTGAGTCTGTAGGTAACCAGGCACCAACCCCTAACTTACCCACAGTCCTCAAAGACTCTGCAGCTGACACAGCTGATTCTTTCAGGTGGATTCCAAATTACTGTCTCTCACAGAAGGCAGAACAGGGCAGGTCTGACATAGATGGGCTAATTATCAGTGGGTGCTGGCAGGCATGGTAGTGAGGTCACTGTGTGATTTCTTCAAACCCTCTTCTTGGAACCAGGGAGAGACTTGATGGAACTGTTGGGAAAACAGTCCCAGACTACAGGAGCTTTATTCAGATTAAGGACAACATATTCCACCCAGTTTGCAATTCTAAATTCATCCTGTCTGTGTTGCACCCATTGCTGCATCCTCCCACCGCAGGGACTATAAAAAGACCATCTCCAGATTGGAATGTCAGGAATGCAGATGTCACTGCACTTGACAAGTTAGTTGTAACAGTGTTGTCATGGATCCCGGTAAGGGGCCAGGGACAGACTCAGGGATCAAGGAGAAACCTGGGTAGAGTGTCTACTGAATCTCACAGCTGGGGATCGGGGGTTTAAAAACTAAGATCAAAATGAAAGAATGGTTTTAGGTTATGGTTCCTGACTGTCTTGACTAAAATGGACTCTGGGGGCCAGCTTATCCAGCTGATGGACTCTTAAGACCCACTGACTCTGGGGATAGTGGGTCTTAGAGTTGAAGGGGACCTTAGAGAGGGCTAGGTCAACCTTTGTGGGGTACACACTGAAGAAACAGAAGGTCAGAGGGGTGCAATGATAGAATCAGGAGTAGAACCCAGCTCTTCTGAGTTCCAGTCTCATGATTTTAACACGAGAAACCTCTGAGCATACTTGATGGCTCTATGGCTGTAGTTCTACTTAAATCATGACCTTTTTGATGACCTTCTTACTTATTTATGGAGGGCTCCAGAATGCTGAAACTGGAAGGGACTTCTAAGGTTCTTAAATTAATCTTCTTCAATGTACAGAGGATAGTGAGACAGAGAGGGAAAGTAACCAGGGCCAGTACTCAAGGCCAGTACCAGGACTGCAACCTAGATCGCCTGGCACCTGCAGCTTAGCATTACAGTAGATGCATGGAAAGGAAGTAGGAATATAGTTCACTATTTCCAGATGTTGATTCTATTCCTAAAGGGCAAAGTAAACCCTAGGGTGGATCACAGAATGGGATCATCTTGAAAAATCTCTTTGTAAAATGGATCTCATGGTTTCAGGTTAGGACAGGGAAGTCATAGACTCTGTAAGAATTAGATGTTTGAGCTCGACTCATGAATTTGCTAGCCAGTATGGCCCTTATTTGCCTTGTCTTTATACGTGGAGGGTGGCTCTTGGGATTTTTTAGCCTGATAATTCCTAGAGTAGGGGTCAGTAAATGAAATCTCCCAGGCCAAGGAGGTTCAAATTTCTATTTTTATAAATAAATTTTCATTGGAACACAGTCATGCCAATTCAGTTGTGTATTATCTGTGATTGTTTTCATGCTAGAATGGCATAATTGAATAGTTTTAACAGTATGTCTTGCAGTGCCTAAAATACAGACATGTTTGCCTACATTGGATGTCTGTGAAGTGAGGGATGTTGAAGTTCATGTTCACCTTGGAGAAATTTTAGTGAAACATACATCCTAGCCAGTTATGAAACCTTGATAGCCCTTCCTATCTGCAGAAATCAAAAAGGGTAAGCATAGCATCCCATCAGAAGTTTAAGGAAAGATCTGAGCCAATATTATTTTTCAATGTCCCACTTGGTCCATTGTAAAGTTCTTTTCTATACAGCTCCTAAAGAAATTGTAATTCATAAGAATCATGACAGAGGGAATGTTCTAAGTTTTTACTAACCAGTAGGAGCTGGGTTATTTTCCTTTAAAATAGGCACAAATTAGTTCATTCTTCTTGAGAGGGAGAAAAGTTTTAAAATTTAAATTATAATTCAGAAACCAACTAATGGCACAATTAAACTGAGTGGCACTCATGGTAAAAGCTGTGTCCCTAGGAGGCTGTGTATGGGGAAGAAGAGTGAGACTCCCCTCTTTGATGTGCAAAAATTCTCTGATCCTCCCAAGATTGTTGGAGGTTGGGTGGGGTGAGGGTGGGGGCAGAGGGGAACTTGAGTCATACATTTATGTTTCTCAGGTCTTGGCTTATCTTTCCCTTGATGGCCTTAGCCTTAGTAAGTGTTATTTTAAATAATATTTTGAAGTCTTATTGAAAACAATTTTAGAAAACAAATGGTTTGGGTTACATTGCAAATAGATTTACTAGATTTATTTTTTAAGTAAAATGAAATTCAATACATTTCAGAGTTCTATAAATAGTTTCTCTCTTTTCTTTCTAGACTATGATTCTGGTTCTTGTTCAAAGGTGCTTTGCAAAAATAAAAAAAGCTACTTAGGAAAACAAGAAAGCTGTGACTAGACATCTCCTTGCACTTGAGCATAAATGGAGACCAGGCCAGAAGGGCAGGCCACCCCCTTTTCTTCTCACATATCCAGACATCTGGCACACTAGAAATACTCTGTAGGGAAGGGAAGAGGTCTACCCAGGCCTTGGAAGTAGACTTGGTCCCACTTGGGCAGAATATTCCAGGTTCCTGGATGAGCACGTCCTAAAAGGGAGGTATGTGGGCACGAGGTATACACTTCTCGACCTTGTGGACCTCTTGTTATGCAGGGAGGGGCAGATTAGGGTTCCTCTAAAACATGTGGCAGTATCAACTCTGAAGGCCCCATTACGTGGGACTGCACTGGCAGAAAAATGCTGGGTTCTGTAGCTTTTCTTTTTTTGTTCCTTTTGGCCCATGCTTGGGATTGCCATGGCTCATCAACAGAATTATACAGGACCAAGAAAAACATTTGAACAAGGATGATGATGTACTAAGAGGCCAGCTGCAAAGAGCCCAAGTTCTGGGAAGCCTGCCTTAGGTGGATCAAAAACAATTGTTCTCTTATTCCAAGAACAGAGCACGTAGGAAGCCTCCCTTTCCATAAACAGTAGGCTTCAAACTGGAGCCAGTCCCTGTTGAGCTGAGAACACAAATTCCACTAGTGCAGGTCCACAGCCCTCCCAGGACAGACCGACCTGAGGGCCTTGAGTGCAATTTCTGGAGCCTCAGATTTCAGCCCCTGACAGAGACCTCTTCCTGTCTATCATATTGAAAGCTGTGTCATGCTTAGTTTTGTCTCCACAGATAACAACACCATCTCAGAACTCAGCTCCCTGCATGAGGAAGACAGCAATTTCCGCCAATCATACCATCAGATGCGAAGCAAGCCATTCCCTGTGTCTGGGGACTTGGAGAGCAATCCTGACTACTGGTCAGGTGTCATGGGTGGCGGCAGCGGGGCGAGCCGGGGTCCCTCAGCTGTGGAGTATAACAAAGAAGACCGGGAAAACTTCCGGCACAGGTGATGGGTATGAGGGGGCTGGAGTAGAAGGCAAGTTAAAGCTGAGCCTATCTTTACGTATAAGCATCTGTCTTCCGTCTTGTGCTCCCCTATTGTAATCCCAAATATTGAGTACGGTAATTTAAATACTGTAATTTTTTTTAGTCTTTCTCACAATCCAAGAAGTTACATTCATAATCTCATTGAGACATTATTGAAATCCCAGCAAGTTAATTTTAATCCGTCACCTCTAGCACAACCCACGGCAAGAGTAAAGACACCAAGACATATTTAAAGTTAAGGGCAGCCAAGGGGTCCAGAGTCTAATCCTCGTGAGGATGTGCGGACAAAGGCCTTGATCCTCAGCCTCTCCCAGAATTTACTATCTTGTGAAGAAGGGGGTGGCTTGAGGATGAATGACAGTGAGGATGGTGGGAATTATGTGAGTAACTTGAGCTGGCTATCTAGGTAGTGAAAAAGGCATCTCTGCAAAATGCAGAGATAAAGATATGTAGAGGGATAAAATTACATAACCCAATCAAGGTAACAACTAAATTGTTTTAGGAGGCTGCCACTTCAGTTTCTAATATGTAAACTTTTTCCCTGGGAACTCGTAGCCTCTTTTTCGAGGTTCATACCGAGTCGACATTCCTGGAGCTCACTGGCTCTGCCATCCCGCTGTACTCTATATATTTTACAGAGGTCACTATGCAAGGAAACAGGACACTGTCTGATGGCATTAGAGATTACATACACGTGTCTCAGTTTTTGATATGTAAACTTTTATGCCCTGGGGATTCATAACCTCTTTCTTGAGGCTCATACTCAGTTGACATTCCTGGAGCTCACTAGCTCTACCATCCCTCTGTGTCTATATATTTTATAGAGATCACTATGTGAGGAAACAGGACACTGTCTGATGGCTTTAGAGATTACATACCAATACCTCAGCTAGCCTTATTTACAGTGCTTAGAGAAAATTTTAAAAAATACCATAGTCAGCTCTCTATATATATCAATGTAAAGATATAAGTCTCGATATAATTAAAGTTACAACAATTGTTCTACATTCAAGGGGGGCCATTCAAATTGTCTTCCACACTGCTAGGCCAAACCTTTTTCTATACAATATGGAGTGGCCCCTTCTCGTATTCATTAAGCAAGGGAACTCTTGTGACACCCTTTGTAGAAGAAATCCTTTAAGGTCTTTTGAACATGTGTACCGTAGGCCTCTCAAGGAACCTTCACATATCTCTGCCCTCCTCACATACTTTATCCTATAACCTCCAAAACTTTCCACTCATCATGTGCATCATTTTTGATCATTTGTCATTTAAGCGGTAAAATGCCAGCACTCATATTGTTGCATTTAATTCACATAACTCAAAGGCAGCTACTACTAATGTTCCCATTAAATTGGGTAAATACAAATTTCCAGATGCCCAGGAACTTACCAAGGCTAAGACCAATGAATAGGGAAGGCCAAGATTTTACCAGGTTTTGTGACCACTTCTCCTTGAATGGCACCGGCACCATTCACCTGTCCTTTACCTTGAAGGTCGGTAGACATCACATTTTTCTTTGCAATTGCAAGGGTCTCTCTGGTCTCCTGCCCGGTAACTTGGTCCTAGGCCCTGAAGGAGGAACAGGACTGTTTACGTGTCAACATATATTCCAGAAACTTCTAGGTGTTTTGCCACTTGGCTGGCTTAGTGAGTGGGCAGATGAGATGTGCAGTATCAACCAGAGGTTCCATCCTAATGATCAGAAGGCCTCGCTGTGTGTTTCAGCATTGAGTGGCCCAGAAAGCATTTTTAGACAGCCAACTTCGTTTTGATCCCTCTCACAAACTCCTTAGGGGCGCTGCATCACGGGCGTTGGAGTGGGGCACGAGATGACTGGCGCATCCTGGTGCAGGGCCGAGGTCCAGGGACCGCTGGGGGCACTCCCACAAGTCGGCCTCAGTCCTCCGCCTTGAACTCGGCAAGGTGCGATTTCCGTGACCCTCTGTCCCCTGACCCATGTCTCTGCCCGCAGCCAGCAGCGCTGCAAGTCTGAGATGCTGTCCAGGAAGAGCTTCTCCGGGGGAGTGCCGGCAGTATCCATGGACGAGCTGGCGGCCTTCGCGGACTCCTACGGGCCGCGGCCTCGCCGCGCCGAAGGCAGCAGCCTGGAGCCCCGGGGCGGCAGCCGCTTCGAGCGCACAGAGTCACGCGCACACGGCGGCTTCTACGCGGACGGCGCGCTCGAGTTCTTCGCGTCCGGGGACGCGCGCGCGCCCCTGCCGCGCCTGGTGAGCCGCACGCCGAGCGCAGCGCCCGAGCCAGGTCTCGCCTTCCCGGGCGGCAGCCTGGAGACGCCGGCCAAGCGCAGTGCGCAGCTCGGCCCGCGCAGCGCCTCCTATTACGCTTGGTCGCCGCCCGCGCCCGACGAGGAGGACGTGCCCGACGACGCGCTGCCGCCCTACAGCGAGCGCGAGCTGAGCCGCGGCCCGTCCTACCGCGCGCGCGAGCCCTATCCCAGCAACTCCGAGAGGCGCAGGAAGAAGGAGCCCGCCAAGAAGACGGTGGGGCGCCCGGGGCGCTGATGGGGTGGCGCCCAGGGCGGATAGGCGGGGACTCTACCCAGGGAGGCCAGGCAAGGGGGTCCCGCCTTGGGGACTTTGTCCGCAGAGATCACACTGGAGTTCCTTTTAGCCACTCTCCAGGACCAGGGTGTAAGCCTGGGGCCCTGCAAAGTTTTTTTTAAAAAGCAAAAAGTAGGAGGTGTGTAGATGACTTTACAGAGGCCCTTAGACAGTTAACGGCCAGCTTTTAAGGAGGGTTTGGCAGCTGGGTGTCGTGGTGGCCCAGGCCAAATGTCATCCTAGCACCGTGGGACGCCGAGGCAGGAGGATAACTAGCGAGATCAATGCTAGTTTCGGCAATGTAGCAAGATCCTTCCTTTTTTTAAAGAGCTGAGAATGTATCTCAGTGAAGGCTTTGCATTCAGTCTCCAGTACAGTACAGTATGGGTTGGGGAGTCAGCAGCATTTGGCATCAGGGATTCTAGGCACTGTGGCCACTTCAGGTCTTTCTTTACATAAATGTCCGTGGTCTTTGTGCAGAACGTGTTGTGCAGGTTTTAGGTACGTTGCCCGTTTCCCATCTCCTGCATCCTTGGGGTGAGGGTTGGTAACTTGCATTAAGTTCCTACAAGAATCCACATCCCAGAGAAGGTCAGGAGCCTCTGCTGTTCACAACGGATAACTAAATTCTTTCCTTTTTTTGACATTTTATTGACTATGAACTGTGTACTGTGCCTGTATATATGAAAGAAATCCTCTGGTCCCTGCCTAGTTCCTTGTTTCTTTTATAGGGTCCCCTTTTGCTTTCAGTCTAAATGCCAAATGCAGTCCACTCTATCCATTGGCCTTTGACCATAAGCTCTGGACCTCAGAGAATCACTGGGGGCCGGTCACAGGTGCTCACAGTGGAGTACAAAAGTGCCTCTGATCCTAAGCTTTGGCGATCATTGTCCATGCCTGGTACCTCTGGGTCCTGCTCTAACTTTGCCTTCCCACATGTTGTCTTTCATGAATCCAAGCTGGATGTTTCCTTTAGTGTGCAGTGTGGGAGAAGGAATATAGACAGAAAAAAGGATTGACATTATTATTAGCCCTTCATTACAAGGGTCCTGTGAGCAATGATCAGGGTACTGTGAGTAAGGAAAAACTTTTGGGTGATACTGGGTTTGTGGTAGACTGTTTACACATGGTGTTGTACAGCTGTGGTGTGGTTCTAGGGAGGGAGATTTCTGGGAGGGTGGAAAGTAACACTGTAGCCAAGTATCTAAATTCTGTCCAGGGGTATCTTGGCTTCAGCCCCAGCAAATCTAATGGAATGTCTTCCAAGGCAGGGCTTATCTGGCTCTAAACAGATTGTGGACTCTGCCCAGTGGACTATCTGTTGAGTTGGTTGATTTCTTTAAGCACCTTATGTTTAATGTTAGGCTTTTTCTGCTTTTCTTCAGAATGACTTTCCAACTAGGATGTCCCTTGTGGTCTGATGTTTTTGAGACATCTCTCTGGATAATCGAAATCAGATGCAGACTGCAGGGACAAGACACAAATACGAGAGCCAGCAGTCCGGGACTTTGCTTTGACGACCACCTTGGAAGATTTGCTGATCTCTTCTTTGGCAAAGGATAGGAAGCAGCCTTGAAGGGAGGCTGATGACAAACCTCAGTGCCCATCTAACTAGTTTAAGAAACTTACCATGAAAACAATGACATGTGAGAACATCTCACCCATAGTTTATGCTGTCCAACCTCCTTCCTTAGCAGAACTGGGGTTTCACTTCCAGTTCTGAAAGAATGAACTCTGGACCACTAATCTCTGGAAATTGTCTCTGTCTACAGTATGTCTCTGTGCTATGCTTAGAGACAGAAGAATTCATTACTGCGATTAGATGAAGATCTGCTGCTGACAGGGGAAGAGCACTTCAAGGCAGAATACACCTTTTATCCCCACCCTTCCTGGTCACTGGTCAGTGACTGTTGTTACACTCAAATCAGAAAGCTTTTGGTGCATTCAGTGATAGCAGCCTCCTGGACAATCACAGAAACGACTTCATTTGCTGTTCTGAATTGCATCTCTTGAATGACTGGGACAAAGTGCGAATATACCATTGTGAGAAGCAGCCTAAATGGTATATCCTTTTCTATTCTGAGGACATAAACTGCTTTTCCCTTCCCTCAATACATGTTGACATCTGAGTCTTGAACCTTAAGGGCTCTTCTTTTCCTCTCCTCTCCTCTCCAGGACTTCCTACTGGTTGGTGCCACACACAGAGCCCCACCTCCATCTGCACTCTGATTAGTTTGTCATCAGGTGCCTTTTGATACATGCTTAAAATTCAACAGGTGAAAGAGAAGCAATTAAAAAAGAAGAGAAAGCAGTAATGCAAGAGAGAAAAGAATGACAAGAGTTTAAGAGGAAGATACCATATGGTCCCATTTTATTTAAATGTGGATCATTTTCCCTCCAAATCCCAGTCAGTCTTTTCTGGTTTTATACTTCATTGCTCATAATTATCTCTGCCATCCTAGTTCTGCCATTGCTGGACACTGGAGATGTGGAACTTGCATCTCTTGGGTTCACTGGGATGCTTTTGGGAGATGAAAAAGATATTGCTTTCTTGGAAGAAGTACTTCCTATTCCTACCCTTGCCGAAATGGTAGGTTCTGAGTCCCAAAGTTAAACCTCTCTGAATTTTGTAATTTGTATGGATTACAAAAATGGCCACAAACTTTCCCTCCTGTTAAAAGGTGTTTTTTCCCCCCACCTTTTGAACCAGGAGATGGTCATGTGATTTGATTTGGCCAAATGGCCCAGTAGCAAATGCGACATAAATAGAGACTTGAAAAGTTCTTGTGCATGGGGTTTGTCCCCTCTTGCTACTCTTGGGAACCTTGCAGCCACCATCTGATAAATGAGCCTGAACTGTCCTGCTGCATGATGAGAGAAAACGGCCTAGTTACCCTTGTCACTCTGTGTGTCAGTTCAATTCTCAGCCGACTGTAGACACAGGAGAGTCCAGCCAAGACCAACAGAAAAACTGCCTTGCTGAGCCCAGCCCAAACTGCTGATTCTTACTTGAGGCATGAGACATCAGTGCACCCCATGTGTTTTCTTTTTATCAGAACATTCAGCCCTGAATCTGTTACTCCATCCACTCTTAGGTGTCTCACAGTCTCCCCTTTCTTTGATAGACTTTGTATTTCATCTTTTTACCCTACGCTATTATGATGGGACATATTGTCTGGTCAAATAACTGGAAGGAGAGGGATGAACTTGCTGTATCCTAACCCAGCAGTGGTTCATCCCTATTCTTGGATCCATGGGCAACCTCTGAATGTTGATCAGCATCTCCCGGGCCTCCTTCTGAGCTACCAGTCTAGACCTCCAAACCACTGTTCCATTTGTATCTGTTGTACTTCAAAGCATTTCCAAAAAGTCCTATGTGCGTGGTGTTACAAAGTAGTGACTGGGTGAGGGTCAGAGGGAGGAACTAGTATCGTTGCTTGGAGATTTGGCCTGCCAAAGGCCTTCGCAATTGTTTGGGCCTGTCCTATAGGAACTAGAAGTACAGTTCAGCCCAGTGCTGGCACTTCCAAGGGCTTGAAGACACAAGCCATAACTCTGGTGCTGAGTTTTAGATGTGCTAGTGTCCCTGTCCTCAAAGAGTTGGTCTGTTCAGGCCCAAATTTACATGGAAAATGTGATAAACACGTAATTTCTTAGTCACCAGCTTTGGATTTCGCCTTGCTCAGGCAATTTTGGAGAATATTGGATAGGTGCAGTAGCTGTTATCACTTTATACTGAGCACTGTGTCAGGCTTCTCACCACCAAAGAGCCCCATAGCACCAGCTGCAGAGACCGAATATAGTGCTTTTTAAAGTCAGGGGCATGTACCGTTTTGGTGAAGGTTGAGGGGAGCAGTGGGAAGAATTATTAAAATTGGAAACTTATAATTCCTAAGATAATGAATGTGTAGACAGATAATAAAAATATACAAAGAAGGTAGTAAATTATTAAAACAATGTGGGGTGGGACCAGCTTGTTTTCTATAAGGTTGGATGAATCACTTGGACTTCCAAGCCTTCAGTAGACAGAAAAAGCAGGGGTTTTTTTCTGGGTATGTGGACAGGACATAAGACTATATAGACAAGGCAAAGCTGACTGTGCTTAACACCCCTGGCTTTTCTCTACACATCTCTCCGCTCCTTCTTCCCTGAATTGTGTGTCCTGCTTAGGAAGTGCTTATACCTCTTAACTTCCTTTGTAATTTTTATTAGGCTATCAAATAAGTCTTGTCTAACTCATGGTCTCTGTCCATTGGGACCCTGTGATTTAATAGGGAAATAAGACATGTCCAAGAATGAACTAGGAGATTCTTACACATATGATAGGAAGCAGTGCTAGGAATCAATTACAATAAACCCAGAGATTTAAAGGTTTTTCAATTTAAGTGAGAATATTTTGATATTTAAGTGTTACATGTTTGTCCATCCATCCCATTTGAAGATACGATCAGTCATCTGAAAAGCCAATCTAGAAAAGTCTGAGCTGAAAAGAAGTGAATCAGGATGGGGAAGGCTGAGTGGCAGGGAGCCTGGAGGGATGGTGCAGGAACTGCTGTGTTTGCCTGTGAGTCACAGCTGAGTCAGGAATGGGCTGGAGGAGGGAGTGTGGAAGCAGGTGGCAGGAGGTGTCCCTGGGTGGATGAACTACTTTTCTAGACCATGCATAGTCATTAGGAAGCTGAGGACAATCACCACGGACCTGGCAGTAGTGTCAGTTCTTCCACTTGAGCGGGCTGACAGAGCTGAGCATCCACACCTCTAGGGGCTCAGTTCTGCAGGTGGGAGTTTTGCTGCCCACCTTCACTAATGCAGGCAGCTTTCACAGATGTGGCAGGGCTCTTGTTTCTCTTCTCATTGTCCTCCCTCTGCACCTGGCATGTGCTAAGCACCCAAGGATGGGAAGGGCTGCCACCCAAACACAAAGCACAGAGCCACATGTGAATATATTTCTAATGGTCTGAAAACTTCATACAAGTAACTTGTTTTTTTCTTAGGCAGCCTTTGAGAGAGACTGAAGTAACATTGTAATTCATCCCTATGCTTTTTTAAACAGAGAAACCATCATTCTCATTAGTGAAATCATAAGCCCATTAGATCTTTAGACTCCCAGACTGTAGGTCTTAACTTGCTGGACCAATGTTTCTCCAAATTCCCTAGCCATAAGAATTATTTGACTGCTGTTGTTTAAAAGATACTGTTGATAGTTTTGGAGGCTGAAGCAGGAGGATCAGAAGTTTTGAGGCCAGCCTGGGCAACTTAGTGAGACCCTACCTCCATAAAGAAAAAGAGCTGAAGATGTTCCTCAGTGGTGGAGCATTTGCCTATGATGTGTGAGGCCCAGGGTTCAATCCCCAGTACAGCATCTCTAAGAAGAAAAAGTGTCATTGAACTCTGTCTTGGGCTGGTCTGGAGTTAAGATCTGTATTTTTTTTACCTGAGCTTTGGGAGAGTCCTATGATCAGATGCATTTAGAAAGAGTTACATGGCTGGCCCTGAGGCTTTCTTGGGTTGTGGAATCTTAAGAGGTCCTGTTGAGGCCCCCCCCCCGACTGCCTCGCTGCAAGCAGTGTGGTCCCCAGCAGTTGGCTGACCAGAGCCAGCAGAGGAAAAACTAAAAGACAGGAAAGAGTGGGGAACCTGCACTAAGCATCTCCATTTCCAGAACAGTGATCTGCTATGACAATCTCAGATCAAACAACAAAAATTATAGGTAATTTTCTCATTCCCTTGATACCATTCTGAGCAAAACTTCCATCATGAATAGAAACAAAGGAGGGCACTGGGGAAATGGCAAATGTAAATCACTTTTTAAAGCATATAAATTATCAGTCTTGGGAATCAAAACCACTTCCACCTTAAGACCCAAAGTGTGGTGGATAAGAATAATAAAATCTATATTATAACTCCTGCTAAGATCAGATTTAAATGCTGCCAGAATCTTATAGACATTTGAGTTATAGCATAAAGAAATCCAGATTCAACAACAGTGGCCCAGATATTTACGGTCCCAGAAGAAAAAAGTGTCTACTATTTTCCTGCCAAAATCCTTTTTACCTCTCCTACCACCTGAGAAACTGATCAATGAGACTGGAAAAAGGGACTTTGAACATCAGAGTGGAGAAGGGGTACAGCCGAGCTGTTATAAGTAGGTGCCTGAGATTCAACACTGCCTGACAGTGATGAGGTCAGTACTGATGATATGTGGAGGATTTTTATTACTGTTTACACACCACTTTCCCATGCATTATCTCATTGGATGCTCACACCAAGCCCTGCGATAGAAATACACAGAATGTAAAACTGAGGTTGGAACGGCTGAGTGATTTTTTTCCCCCCGTGCCAGGAATTGAACGCAGGACCTTGCACTTACCAGGCAGGCGCTGTGCTGCTGAGCTAAATTCCCGACTGATTTTCTTAAAATCAAGTGGCTTTTAAAATTATAAAGCAAGGCCTTCTTGACTGCTTAGGGTTCTTTGCAATTCCTACAAAACCCGAGGGATGGGAGTCTGGCTTATTCTCATGCAGCGCAATGTGTGGTGAGAAGCATCCTGAGTTCAGCTCTGGTTCACACATCATCACTTAGGTAAAGCAACAAAGAGGCCACTGTAGCTCTTTGTCCAGTTAAGCGCTTTTCCGCAAAGGCCGCCCTCAGAGGGAGGGCCTCCCTCTCGGAACTTCCGGGAGCATTAGCCACGCTGAGGGGCTTTAGGAGATAAATTTCAGCCCTTGGAATCCTTTTCTCAGAGGAATTCCTGAGAACAAACTACAGGTTCACCTGGACCCAGAATTCCGGGGTTGGGATCAGGAGCTGCTTGGGAAGAAAATACCTCGTCATCGTCACTACATTTCCAGGCCTTAGGTAGAACTCAGAAGTGTCAGATACCGAGAGGGAGGTAGGAAGGGCGGCAACTAGAAAATTTGGTGTTCATCTAAACTTTTGGTGGTTTCTTGGTAGGGTTGGCTGGATATGAGGTGAATGTGATCTGACTCATTTTATCTGGGAAAACTGACAAATAGCTTCTCTCTTACCTTGGCTATAAAAAAAGGCCAGTTTATTTGCAAAAATGTTAGATGCTACCCCCATGAGAAATTTCCGTGTGCAAGTAAAGAACAAGTGAGAAGAAGCAATGGGACAAAGAAGGGCAGAAATCAGCTTCCTGAGTGTCACCTGCCCAGTTTGTTTTGTGCCTTGTCTGTGACTTCAAAACTGAAATGTTTATATCACTGTTGCCCATGATTTTTTTTTATATGCAAGACATACAAAGTGAATCTGGTTGTGATGTTTTAAACTAAATAAAGCATTTTCATCTACCTTTGTTATCAAGTATTCATCATTAACATAATTGTGGCTTCTCATGATCTGGCTTTAAATGGCCTTAGCAAAAACAGAAGCATATAATACACACTCTCCTCAATGTTTTCTGTGCTGTACTAGAGGGATAAATATTATGGAGTTGTAGGAGAAGCAGGTACTGACAAAGCATAATATTGTGCTTTTGCAGATTGTAACAAGCCACAGGCTGGATGAGTCCTTGGCATGCATTGCTCTGCTGTCCTGGAGGAGATGGGGTGGGAGCATTGCTTGGACAGTGGGATGGTACCTGGCTCCTTTTCAAGATGGGAACCAGCCTTTGCCTGACAGAAATTACACTTGGGGAAGGAAGGAAGCTTATCGTGGGAGGACACTTTTAAGTTCTTAAGAGATTTGAGAAAGTCCACAGCACCATAATTAAGAGATAGCAATTAAAAACCTTTGTTGTCATAAGAAGTGATAAAAAAAAAAAAAAGCTCAGGGAACTATTAAATTTGTCTTGATGGCCAGGCCTTGTCAGGGGAGTTTCAGATTTTGGGGCTCTGGTTGAATGGAAAGCTTGTTTTTGTTTAATGTGTCTGGGCTTAATTTTCTTCTTTTAGCAATTAACTTTAAAATATTAGCATATAGATTTAATTTAAAAATAGATTCTAGCAGCTGGGCGTGGTGGTGCACACCTTTAATCCCAGCACTCAGGAGGCTGAGGTAGGTGGAGTGTTGTGAGTTCGAGGCCGGCTTGGGCTACAACGTGAGCACAAGGCCGGCCTGAGCTACATAGTGCGACCCTGCCTCAAAAAACTAGGGCTGGGAGTTTGGCTCAGTGGCTTAAGCGCCTGTCTGGCAGGCGTGAGGCTGTGAGTTTGATCCCTGATGCCGAAAAAAAAAAAAAAAAAAGATTCTAGCTGAGCATGGTGGCCCACATCTGTCATCCCTGCACTCTGGGAGGTTAAGGCAGGAGTTGTGAAAGTCTGGGCCCAGCCTGCACACCTTAATAACTTAGTGAGACCCTGTCTCAAGATAAAACAATTTTAAAAAGGTTAAAGGTGCAACACGGTATGAAGGCCCTGGGTTCAATCCCCAGT
Organism: Dasyprocta punctata; assembly: GCA_004363535.1. Taxonomy (NCBI): domain Eukaryota; kingdom Metazoa; phylum Chordata; class Mammalia; order Rodentia; family Dasyproctidae; genus Dasyprocta; species Dasyprocta punctata. The sequence goes on along the minus strand of RJWM01002351.1, from coordinate 45,053 downwards.
ACCACCACCACAACAACAGCAACAAAAAGACCAAATCCAACAAAAACAAAACAAAACAAAAAAAGCACTCTAAAACAGTTTCACTCCAAATACCTCTTCTTAACTTTCTGTCACTTTGTTTTAATTCCATCTCGGTTTTTCTAACATGTATTTTTATATTTATATATAGAAATAATATTAATCAGTATATAGTTTATATATAACTAACATTTAGATATATAGCTTTTATGTTTGTTTAGGATCACTGATGTCTTTCCTATACATTCTTTTTTTTTGTATGTTTTATATCTTTCTATTAAAAGCTTTTCTTTCTGAAGGAAGGTTTCTTTAGTGTTGGTCTGTTGGTAGAATACTTCATCAGGTTTTTTTTTTTTTAACCTAAAACAAAATATTTCATTCTTGTTCTTGAAAGATAATTTCACTGGTTATACAATTGTGGATTGACAATTATATCCTCTCAATACATTGAAGTGATCAGTGTTGACTTTGAGATATCAGTTACCAACTTAACTATCCTTTCATAGGTAATGTTTTGCCTTTCTGGCCATTCTTAAAATATTCTTTTTATCTCAAGGTTTTTTTTTTTTTTTTTTTATAAACTTATAACCAGCTGTAGCCGGGGATTTAGCTCAGTGGCATAAGCACCTGCCTGGCAGGCGTGAGGTTGTAAGTTCGACCCCTGGTACCAAAAAATAAATAAATAAAATTAAATAACCAGGTGCGAATTCTTTTTATTTGTTCCAGTTGAGACTTACTATGCTTCCTCAACCTGTGGATTAGTTTTCATCAAATGTGAAAAACTCTCAGCTATTAACATATCACATATTTCATCTCATCTGTAAGCTCTTTGCATTAGATCTTCACATTCTATCCTCTGTATTGCTTAAACAATCTTCCATTTTCTTTCCCTTTTTCTCCTGTTCTCTTCTCTAGTTAATTTTTTTAGTTGTACCTTGAAGTTCACTAATTTTCTCTTCAACTGGTTCTAATCTTCCTTTTAACTTTAAATATTATATTTTTCATTTAGAAGTTCAACTTGTCTCTTTTTCAGATCTACATGGTCACGATTGATAGTATCACATGCCTTACTCTATGTGACATTCCTCTTTGAATCTATTAAAATGACTTGAAATTTTATGTCCAATAATTCCTATATCTACAGTCTTTGTGGGTTTAATGTTGGAATTTGTTACTTCAGCCAATTCTTATTCATCGTTTCTCATTTCCTCATATGTTTTATAGTTTTCCATTGTGAATTTATATTGGGTAGAATGACATATTACACTGGTGTCAGTCAAGAAAGTCCTTTCCTGCTTTTTTATAATATCTACCCAAATAGCGCCAAATATACACAACTCTGGGTGTGGGGTCCAAGAGGAGTGCATAAAGAAAGAATAGAAATGCTAAGTAGAAAAAGAAAGTCAAGAAGACACATGTATTTCTCTCTACTGCAAGTTCTAGACTTCTAGATAATGTAGGACTGTAGGGGAAGGCAACAAGCTTTAACCTTACATATAGTTCAAAATTTGATCATCATAAGAGAAGGACTTTTAAGGGGAGATACGAAACTATTTTAGGAGGTAAAAATAAGCAGCCCACTATTTATTAAGGGTGACTGAAGCAACTATAGATCCAGATTTCCTTCTAGAAGCAAAGAAAGACTACATACATAGGATGAAATAGGATTAGGAAAAACAAAATGATTTATGTCCCCTACCCATTGACTAATTCTAATTCAGATTTATATATATATATATTTAAGAAATAAGAAGTAGACTGATTTTAGATTATCTGGAAAATCTTGGCAAACACATCCTAATAATATTCATCACACCATTTAGGTGAAAGTTATATTTTCTGCTGAATCGGTTTTAAGCATATCCTGAATGTTTATCAGGTGACCTGAGATGACTCACCAAATATGGCAAGAGGTGCGGGGGTAGCAAGACCCTCAGGGGTGAGTGAGTTAGCCTGATGTGCCACCTAGTGGTAGCCACCCAAAGTGTGCCTCTGGTCTGGACAGAAGTTGGTGTGCCTTTCACTATGCAAGAAATGTGTTCTTAAAAACTGCGTATGACTTCACTTGTGACAAATTAAGTGCACTGAGATTTCCTTATTTAGAAGTGGTGCGCTTTTATGCATGTTTTGCAAGTTTACAACATGTCACATTATGTTTTCAAGGCAGACTTCTGTGAGTACATGCCTTTCTTCATTTACAGCTATTTTAAAATGTGATTTTAGCACCAGAGAATTACAAATGCTTTCTAAAGTCAGGTCAAGACTCTGATTTTGCAGCATTATAGTGAAGCAAAAACTATGTCTGTGAAGTGTGCAAACAAATTTCCTAAATAGTCCATTCTTTGGCCTTTGGTTGAAAAAAAGAAAAGAAGAATCAACTATTTCTCTTGCTCTCATTCTCACTTTTTTCCTAAAAATCAAGAAGAGTACAAGCTTCCACAATCTCATGTTAAAATACTTTATTCATTTTTAACAAGCCTTGCTTTTAGGAGATATTTTCTCATGTTTTATTACATACTTAGTGCAGCAGCCTATCACAAAATATTCTTCCTGGCTCTTGTCTCCCCCTGAGATGCTCAACCTGTGGTAGAGCTCAGCTGAAGGTACACGTATACCAGCTTCTGCTTAGGCTTGTTCTTAGAAAGGTCCTTTACTCACTGAGCGAAGTTCATTTACAGTGCACATTAATACCTGTTCTTCTCCCCAAATATTAGTATGGTTTAGACCAGTGGTCCCCAATCTTCTTGGTTCCAGGGACTAGTTTTGTAGAAGACAATTTTTCCATGGTGGGGGTATAGGAGCAGTTTGGTATTGATTCAAAGGAACATGCAACCTAGACCCCCTAATGTGCAGTTCACAGTAGCATCCAGGCTTGTATGAGAATCTAACATTTTCGCAGGTCTGACAGTGGGAAGCAACTGTAAATACAGATGAGGCTTCACTAGCTCACCCCCTGTTCCCACTGCTCACTCCTGCTGTGTGGTCTGGTTCCTAACAGGTCATAGACCTGTACCAGTCCTGGCTCAGGACTTGGGGACCCCTGGTCTAGGCAACCAGCTTTTCTCATACTTTCCTTCCAGGTGGGGTGCTGAAGTCCAGTTGACATTTCTTTCTTTTGGCAGTTGTTAAACATATTTGGGTTACGAATGACAGAAAAACCAACTCAGACTGACTTAAAGGGAAAAAAAATAGGAAGGCACAGAGGTAACATAATTATCAGAAAGATCCTGGTGTGGCTGGAGGAGCTAGGGACAAATCTGGGTCTTGATGCAGTCAGATGCTCTCTCTGTCCATCGCCCATGTCTACCTCTCTCTCTCTCTCTCTCTCTCTCTCTCTCTCTCTCTCTCTCTCTCTCTCTCTCTCTCTCTCTCTCTCTCTCGCGCGCGCGCGCGCGCGCGCGCCAGGGAGGATAATTTTTCTGACTAAGGCAGGAATATAGCAGCTAGGAATCCAAGAGTTACAATTTTCCAGTTCCTTTGACCAGACAAGTGAAGAACTTTACTCTTGAGAACAATTCTGCAGAAAGACTGTGATCAACCCATATTTAGTCATGTGCCCATGTTTGAGCCTACCACTGTGACCAGAGAGACAGCGAGTCCATTTATGACGATGAAGATGCAGTACTGCAATAAACTGGATAGTGGATGCTATGGCTTGATACATGTCCCCTAAAGGCCCATGTGTTAAGGGATTCAGCCCCAGGGTGCCACTATCAAGAAGTGCTAGAGCTTTAGGAAACAGGGCTTTGTAGAAAGTCCTTATGCCACTAGGGGTGAGTCCTCCAGGGGGATTGTACCATACCAATGAAGCTAGTCTTTATCTTTTCTTCCTAGTTCATGACGTAAGCAGTCTTTCTCTGCCACACACTCCAAGCAGGATGTGCTGCTTCTACAAGCATAAAGAATGAATCCAACTGATGAAGGACTGGAACTTCCACACTGATAATTCAAAATAATCCTTTCCTCTTTACAAGTTAATTATCTTGGACATTTTTGTTAGTGTGACTGAAAGCTGATTAATGCAGTGAGATAGGACATTTCTCCAAAGGAGAGGGATTCAATGTTAATAGAATAAAGAGACATGGTACAGAGTAGGCAAAATGCATTGTCATGGTTTATATATAAAATGTTCCCTAAAAGTCTGATGTGATCAGAGGTGAGGCTTTTAGAAAATAATTTGATCCTGGGGGTACTATACTCACCAATAGATTTACCTGTTGATGAGTTTAATAGCTGAATGTGTAGTTTAGAAGTGTGGACTGGTTGGAAGAGGCTGGCCATTGCAGGCATGAGCTGGAAGGGTGCATTCTTGTTTCAGGTCCACCCCCCTCCTTTTAAACTACCACAGGATGGGCAGCATTCCTTTGCTGTGTCCCTCTAGTAGGCCATTTCTTCCTCGGAGCCAGCCAACTTTGGACAAACACACTGAAACTATGAGTCAAATAAACCTTTCTTCAAGATGTGGGTATTGGAGTATTTTGTCCCAGCAACAGGAAAGTGACCAAGACACACATCCACAACATCCACAAAAGGTAACCACTCCTGCATTCAGATAGATGCTTCTCTTACAGTCCTTGAGCCCTAAAGAAACAGTCCTTCTAGGTTCTTTCTGTTGCCAAACTCCTCAGACAGTGTCCCCATATGAGCCTGCAGGGAGACTGTTTTCACACTTCAGTGACAAACCCCATCAGAGCCTTCTACCAACCCCTTATCCCTTTGGTTGCTCATTCCAAATTCAGAATCTCTGTGTCACTGCCTTAACTAGCACCTTTTATCACTTTTCTGGATTTTCCCAATACCTTCATTTCTACTCTCCTAGCTCCAATGTTATCCCCCAATTTTCACCTACTTTGTTTTGGAAATTCTCGATTATTTCAAGAAAAATACTTAGATGATGTACTTCCCCCTTCTCCTCTGTTGTGATTTGTGTCTGGATGTCCCCTCAAAGCCTCATGCACTCACGGGAGCAGGTTTCTAGAATTTGTGATTGATTCATGGTCCAATGCTGGGATTAAGGGTGAGTGCTACACCTGCCCTGGGATGAGTAGCCTACATACAATATAAGGGACAGAAAGAGTCTTCTCTCTGTGCTCCTCCCCTTTTGCTCTTGTTGCTTTTTCTGTCTTCTGCTGCCATAAACTGTTGCCCTCTGCCATGTTCCACTCTGCCTTAGAGTCAGTTGATTATGGACTGAAACCTCTACAACTTACCACAGATTGCTTTGGATGTTCCATATGGAAATACAGCACTAAATATCTGCCCTTCTGAGAGCCAGGCGTGGTGGTGCACGCCTTTAATCCCAGCACTCAGGAGGCTGAGGTAGGAGGAGTGTTGTGAGTTTGAGGCCGGCTTGGGCTACAATGAGAGCGCAAGGCCAGCCTGAGCTACACAGTGCGACCCTGCCTCAAAAAACCAGGGCTGGGAGTTTGGCTCAGTGGCTTACATGCCTGGCGCAAGGTTGTGAGTTGAATCCCCGGTGCCACAAAAAAAAAAAAAAAAAAAAAAAATCTGCCCTTCTGGATTTTGAACTTGCTTTGATCCCAATCCTTTGTATCCCCTTGGAATGTACCTTTTGGAATGGTAATGCTTATCTTGTGCCATTGTATGTTGGAAGTGTTTAACTTTCTTTTTGTTTGTACAGGGGTTCATAGCTAAGTGTGTCTTAAATCTCAGAGGAGATTTGAGACTTGGACTTTTCAGCAATGCTGAAACTGTTAGGACTTTGGCAACTCTTGAAGATGGATTTATGTCACTTGCATAAAGGATATGCATGAGTCTTTGGAAGGCCAGGGGTGGAATGTTATGGTTTGTGTCTGAAAGTTCCCCCAAAGCCTCATGCAGTCATGGGAGCAGGCTTCTAGAATTTGTGATTGATTCATGGTCCAATGTTAGTATTATAGATGTGAGTGCTACACCCACTGTAGGATGGGTAGCTTACATACAACAGAAGAAACAAAAAGAGTCTTCTTTCTGTGCCCCTCCCTTTTTGTTCTTGTTGCTTTTGCTGTTTTCTGCTGCCATGAACTGTTGCCCACTGCCATGTGCTACTCTGCCTTGGAGCTAGCTGAGTTTGACCTGAAACCTCTACATACTGTGAGCTAATTAAACCTTTCCTTCCTTAATTTTGGGTGTCAGGTATATTGTCCCAGCAATGAGAGAAAAGTAACTAACACATTCTCTAAATCCTATAGAACAGGGAAATTTTGCCCATTGATGTCAACTGAATGTTTTTGTCCCCCCAAAATTCATGTGTTGGAACCCTACTATCTGATGTCATGGCTATGATCTTTGGAGGTGCTCTAATTAAGTCATGAAGGTAGAGCCATGAGGTAATTTAGGGTTACCTTAGTAGGATAGATCCTTGATGTAACTGAGGATTACCTTAAGGGTAGACCTTTGGATGGTGGCTAAGATATGAGGTTAATGGCAGGAGAGAGCTTACTTTCTCCCTTTCTTTGTCACATGAGGACACAGCAATAAGGCATCCATCTGCAAATCAGGAAAAGGCTCCTCACCAAGAACTGAATGTACTGGCATCTTGACCTTAGACTTGCTAGATTCCAGAACTATGGGAAATAAACATGTTGTTCAGGCCACAGCATCTGTGACATTTTCATTACAGCAGCCCAGAGTAATAGATACCCATCCACTTCTTCAGTCTTTTCTGTACAAGGAGGAAAGAGCTAATTGATTTTATGAGATTTGAGGTTTGTCATGCCATATTTCCAGGTGTCGGTGTGGACATTCTCTTTTCTATTTCCACTTCCCTTTTCACTTCCTATTTTCAGGCACTGCCAGTAGCTCTTTGTGCTTCCTTCTCTTGTGTAGAGGGCATACTTGGGCAGAATTTTTCTTTTGCATCTCAGTTGCACAGCTGCATTTTCTAACATGTTACTGCCTTTTTGGAGTTACTTGTCCCTTCACAAGCTCCCACTTAATTTGTAACCTTTATATGTATGCAGCATTTAGCATGGGAGAATAGGACTCCGTCACTTAAAATGTTTCCATCTCAATATTTGACATGAGAATTCAAACAAAATATTAGCGTTTTAAAACAAATTTATAACATCAAATTCTTGGAAGGGAGCCTGTCGTGGTGGCGCATGCCTTTAATCCCAGCACTCAGGAGGCTGAGGTAGGAGGAGCATTGTGAGTTCGAGGCCGTCTTGGGCTACTATGCAAGTACAAAGCCCGCCTGAGCTACATAGTGTGACCCTGCCTTAAAAAACTAGGGCCAGGAGTTCAGCTCAGTGGCTTAAGCACCTGTTTGGTAGGCGCTAAGTTGTGAGTTTGATCTCCGGTGCCACAAAAGAAAAAAAAAAGTCTTGAAAGGGAATATATTTATAAGAGATGTCCCCTCCAGAGGAATGAATTTCTCATCAAGGTACTCTTCTTGTCAGAACTTGGAGAGTGCCTGTTTTGCCATGGTGATTCTTCAGATTTAAATAGTCATCAGATCAGGATAGATTTTCATAATGAGTCAAATTCAAGACACTCAAACGGGCCATGGGAAATTTTCACAAGGAAATCTCTTCAGGTATTGGAGAGCTCTTGTATACACTTTCATTGTTTCAGAGGAGAACATCTTCTACGACTGGCAAACAGCTCTTCATCATGGCAAATATATCCCTCATTCTGAGAAATATTAGCACATTTTGTTCTCTCTCAGGGAAGCTCAAAATTACATTAAGTGTTTCAAATTATTAATTTAAGGAGACTAGCATTTTTTGGATAAAGTTTTCAAATGTACCTCACATTAAGAGAAAGAAAAAATGGCCCAGAACTGTAAGAATTGCAAAGGTGATGCTGCTTAAATCTGGTTTGCAGTAGTGGGCGCCCTGCAGTAGGCACTGCTGACCAGCACAGCTGACAGGGCCCCTGGAGGTTATGTCATGGAGACCTTGAACTGATGAGTGGCTGGGTCCCCTGAATCCACCCAAAAACTAGAACATCACAAAGGTCATCCAGGAGGACAAGCCTGCACTCTCATATGAAAGGCAGGCCATAGCTGGTTAATGACCTTCAGTGGTAAAATTCTAGATGTGAAAATATTTCCTAAGTAGAGAACTCAAATAGCCAATAGTTCAGTTGCAACTAAGGTACCTGGTAGGACTAAAGTCTGACTTTGTCCCTCTCTGTCTTAGAATGTACCCAAAACTTTCCTGTTTTCTGACCCTTTCTGCCAACACATCTTAGTGACAGTACCTTCTACTTTTCGGCCACACTATATCCACAGATCATCTGTATATACAAGATCATCTGTAGCCCTTGAATACACTGCTTTGTTTTGAAGCTCTTTCCTTTATTCCAGAATGTCTTCCTCCTTGTTTTTGAGGACTTTCCAATACATGTTTTGAGATTCAGTTTAGGTGCTGCAGAAAGACCCTTTCCCATCAGGCTGAGCCAAGAGGCCAGTTCCACACTTACGCATCTGTGTTCATTCTATTCCTACATTCATCATTTTAAATGAAACTTTTTGATATTTCATCTATCCACTGAAATATAGCTTCTTTGAAAGTATTCTCTTTTTCATTCTTCATACCAGTGTAGTGTGTGTTACATAGTAGGTTTTCCTTTATCTACCTAACTAAACCAGCTATCCTAAAACCTCTCATCTCAGGCAGCTGGACAGCGGTCACTATGTCCAAACACTATGTATCCAGGTCACATAAATTTCAATCACTTTAAAACTTTCCACTTAGTGTAGCAGAAGATCTTTCCCACTCCCAGCCAGTGTATTTCAGTTTATTAGTTGCCCAGGTAATAGTTCCAGTTCTAGTTCCTGTTACTTTTGTTTCTTAGAAATGGCTGGTCACTGTGATGCATAGCTGGTCACTATGATGCATATTGTAATAACCAATCCCCAATTGACAAGCCATTCTACCTCTATACTTCCTGCTTGCTTATCCCGTATAAGCCCTAGACCACCAGAGATCAGAGTCTGATGGTTTGGGAATGATCCCGATCAGTGCCTATCAATGTAAATAAATCTGTCTCTAAATCCTGAGCATTGCTTCTGTGTTTCTGCTTGCTGAAGTACTAGCCAACCATAAAGGAGAGTTTGGAAAAATTTCAAAGAGACTTTCTAAGAAACTAATCTCTTTTACAGTGACGTGAGAGCCTGGAGAGGTTTGGAGGGCAGTAGATAAAGATTGTTTACATCTATAAGTCTCTTGTGTGCAAGAAGTTCTGAGATACCAGGCCCACAAATTTTAGAGGTAGAAATGAGGTGAGAAGTAGACCAAGGACAAGTAAACAACAGAAAACATTAGATCAAAAATTGAGAAACAGACAAAGAATAGCTATGTGAAAATATCGAAAATCCATAGATAGAGGTAAAGATCCCCAGGCATGCACAAAACCAAAGTTAAATGACCCTGACCTATGTCCAACCTTATGTACATTGCAGTTTTGACCCTCTCTCTGTGGGCTTTGGGCACCATGACACTTCACCTGAAAACCTTGTATGGTTAACTTTCCTCTCCTGATGAGTGGGCTAAATCAGACACCCCACTGGGCCATGACTCCTGTCATCCTCAACTGTGGATACTTCCATAATCCCAGGACCTCAAGAGCCTGTCTTAGTTACTTTTCTCTCATTGCTGAGACAAAATACCTCTTCCCAAAGTTAAGGAAGGAAAAGTTTATCTAGATCACAGTTTGTAGAGGTTTCAGTCCATAATCAGTTGGCTCCAAGACAGGGTGGCATGGCAGAGGGACAACTGTTTATGGCGGCAGAAGACAGCAAAAGCAACAAGAGCAGAAAGGGGAAAGAAGCCTCTTTCCATCCCTTTTATTTACCTAGACTGCTGGAATTAGGGGAGTGCTAATCCAATTAGTGGACTGATCTAGCAATTGCCCACCCTTACTCCCAGATCCCTTACTCCCAGCATTGACTGTGAATTAGGCACAAACTCTAGATTCAGCTACCTCCAAAAAAGCCTGCCCCTCCATGACTGCATGAGGCTTTGGGGGGACATCCAGACACAAACCATAACAGAGACCTAGTATTTGTCCCCATGAGCTCTTGTCACCAGTCCATTCCCATCCTGTGGTGTGTACTTTTGTTTCTTACTTTTAATAAATCATACTTGTTACTCTTTCTGACTGTCTTGGTCAATTTTGTTTGAGATACTGAGAGCTTGGAAACAATTCCCCCAAGACCTTCCACCAATAACAGGAACACCTGATACCACTCATCAGCTGCCACACTTGGCTGCTCACACACACTGAGGGTTATTTGCTACAGCAGCTCTCAGTGAGGTTGTGCCCAAGACAGGAAGGAGGCACTAAATCCACAGCCAAAGAGTATTGGTATGCTATTTTACTACTGTCAAGACCGGCATCCATTGACAATAAAGACAGTATGACTAAGAAAGTCAGGGAGACCTGGAAATATCATGTCCAGGTGAAGGGGATGATGAGGAACTGGGCCACTAGAGAAATCTCCTCAGTCTCTCATAGACACTGGTATGCTCTCTTCTTCTCCACCAACTCTGAGCTTCAATTTCATTTAGTCTAAAAGGGAACAAATCTAGGTGACACACAGAAGGTATCAGTATACAGGCAATCCTCAAATCCTTTCTCCTTCCAGGCTTCTCAAATCCTATATAGCTAGCTCAGTTTCTATAACTCAGTGGCATACAAGCTTGTGAGGAGTGAAGGAGGAATCCAGAGGAGCCTGGACCAGCTCAAATGACTTACATGGGAGGAGAAGAGTGTGGGAGGGAAGAGGGTGAGAGATCATGATCAGGATGGACTTGGAGAGTTGGGAGAGGAGGTGTAGATTAGGGGATATACACATCATTTATATGACACTTTGAGAAAGGATTTCAAGGATTTAGTTTTTTTCTAGTTGTTGTGAATGCAATCCCCTTTGGCATTTTGAGAGACTCACATATGCACCAAAATAGGACAGGGTTGAGCAGCATAAAATCCATGGGGTATGTCCGCATTTTAAAAAGTCTTCCGCCTTTGCAAGCTTTCTATCTTCTCATCCAGCACAAAGTGTGTGTTTTTCTTTTGCAGCTTCTTCAAGGAGTCTCCGTGCTTGGCATGGAAATCAGGGGAGGAAAGAGTCCAAGTATGCTACTGTGTACAGTGAAAGGAGACTGATGGTTTGGAGATAAACTCCAGAGCCTGCTGTCTTGTTCTGCACAATCTCCTCATGTTATGTGGACTCTCCCTGACTCCTGACTTCTAATCCTAGCTCTCCTGGGATGCTACCTTCTATCTCAAGAGAATTATTGCATAGTGTGCTTATGTGCACTGTCATCTGAGCCTCATAACAACACTGTGAGGAAAGCAGAACATGTACTATTTTCTCTGTTTGTATTGGGTGATACTATGTACCCCCAGGTCCTCATATACTTTTGATGGGGCTGAGTCTGGGATTTGTGATTGGTTTGTTGTCTAGCACTGGGATTGGTGATGTGAGTGCTGCACCCGCCCAGGGGTGGAGCTGAGATACAGTGTAAAGGAGGCAGGTTTTCCTCTTTCTTGCTTCTACGCTCTTCTGCCCTCTCTCTCTCTTGCTTGCCAGCACACCTCGCTGTTGTGGCGGCCATGAATGGCAGCCCCACTATGCCACGTTGTCTTGGAGCCAACTGAGTATGGACTGAGACTCCCAAGAAACTGTAATAAATAAACCTTTCCTTCCCTAATTTTGGGCGTCAGGTATTTTGTCTCAACAATGAGTGAAAAGTAACTAAGGCACTGTTTTACAGATGGAAAGATCAAGACCAAAAAGAAGAGAATGGATATATTAAGGTGAGTTTAAAAAAAAGTCAGGCATAGTGGCACACACTTGTAATCCTGACACACTGGAGGTTGAGGCAGGGGGATCACAAATTTGAGCCCAACCTGGGTAACTTAATGATTTAGTAAGAATTTACCTCAGAATGAAACATAGAAAGAGCTGGGGATGTAGCTCAGTGCAGAGGTCTTGGGTTCACTCCTTATTACCACCAAAAAACAAAACCAAATTACCAAGATGGGGGTAGGATTGATGTTAGACTCTAGCTCTCCTTGTCCCCTGTGACACTTAATTTTTGCTTTGCAGGCAAGTATAAGATTGTTGAAGTTCCTATGGAAGTTGAGTAAAATGAACAGGAAGCATAAACTAAAGAAGCTTGGATCTTGATTGTGCACTGACAGTGCGAGGAATGAGCTGACCATCAACTAGTGTGTAACAGTGAAAAGGACCTGCAGACTCACTAACAGTGGACAGAGCCAGAGTCAAATTCAAAGAGAGATCCTACAGATGGGAGTAATGGGCCAAATCAAACCAAGTGAGATCCAGGAAGGTTCAGTGCAAAGTCTAACATTTTGATCTGTAAGGTAATTGTACAAGTATGGGATAAGGAGATATTTCTTGGGATTCTGTCTGTCTGTCTGTCTGTCTGTCTCTCTCTCTTTCTTTCTCTCTCTCTCTCCAGTACTGAGGACTGAATGCAGAACTTTGCACCAAGCTACACCCAGCATCTTTTTTGTTTTTTAATTTGAAACAGGCTCTTATTAAGTTAGTAAATTGCCCAGCTTGCAATCCTCCTGTCTCAGCCTCTCAGAGTGTCCTTTTATCCTTTTATTCTATTTACTTTAAGAGATATTTGTTGGCCACTCACTATGTCTACACAATGCTTTTGGCACTGAGTTTACAGCACTGAATATAAGACAAGTAAGGACTCCTACCCTTACGGAGCTCAGATTCCAATGAAGGAAACAGCTACTCAATAAGTGGTTTCATAAAGTTTTGGTGTTGATAAAAATAGAAAGCAGAGTTGTAATCATTGATTGTCAAGAAGTGGGATGCTATTAAGGGGTGCTCGGAGATAGTCTCTTGAGGAGAGATTTTTCAAGCTGTTTTCTAAAGGATACCAAGAAACCAAGATTGTAAGGATCATTGAGCAGCCTTACAGGGAAAGGGAGAGCGCATACAAAGTACTTGAGGTAGGCACGATTTCAGAATGTTTGAGGAGCAGAAAAGAAGCCATTGTGGCTCAGGAGTAGTGGACCAGGAAGGATGCAGGCAATGTTAGGGGACTGCAGGGTCCACAGATCATTTAGGTCATTAAGGTCCAACAAAGGTGGCAGACCGCTAGTCATCCTCCCCAAATCTCTTCTTTTTTTCTCTGGCCCTGTGACTAATGTTATTGCCAGTGGAATGTGAACAGCAGAGTTGTGTGCACTGAAGGGAAAATGCTTGTCTATAACTTTCTCTCTTTTCCCTTCCCTGAGCTACCAACCATTCAAATAAAGACAACATACAAACTGGCAGGATGTCGGAGCAATGAGATGGGAGGATCCTCATTCCAGAATGCTTCACGGGGAACAGTCTTGTCTGAATGAAAGGCAAATCAACTCTCTTCTTATTTAAGCCACTGTATTTTGAAGTCTTTATCACAGTGCTATAGTCTTTGCTATAATTAAATCAATTGGGAATTTGTACTTTGGGAAGTTGGAAGCCATTAGAAAATTCAGACAGATAAGGAATGTGGCCTATGTTTTAAAAAGAGCATTCTGGTTTCTGAATGGAGAACAGATTACAGGAAAGCATGGGTAAGCAGAGGGTAAACAGAGGCCATTGCAGATTGTACATGACAGACAACAGAGTAAAACAGTAGCAGTAGAAGAGGAGAGATAAGGGAGGTTATGAGTATATTTTGGAGTGGAACAAGTAGGCTAGTTGGTCGGTTAAACTGTGAAGAAGGTGCAGGAAATGAAAAAATATGATTTTTAGGTCTCAGCCTTGAATAACTGAAGAAACAGGGTGGAATTTTCAGACGAGGAGGAGAAGCAAGAGGAGGAGATTGAGGTGACAGTGGGATGGGATGGTTTGACTACCCTCTCCACAAAAAAAAATACCCCTCCAAAACGAAAAAGCTTGACACAAGTTGGCCAGTACAATAAATTTATTAGTCTACAATGATGGGTTGTTCCAGCAGCTTAAATATGTCATCAGTATCTTCTTTCTAACTCTCCTCTTGCCATCCATGTTTAAGCTGTATTTCCCAATGGTTGAGTATTCCTTTGTTCACGTCCTACAGAAAGGAGAGAGTAGCCTTTCCTCTAAGCATGCAAGGTCTCCCTTGGAGCCAGAATTTCCTAACTTAGTCTCCTATGTCCTGATTGGCTTAGTGAATAAGGAATAGGCTTGGGATTTCTATCCTCTAGGCCATGACTGATACAGGGATGGCAGAAAGTGACCTGGGTGAAATTAGGTTCTCCTAGCCAGGAAAGGAGAAAGTATTGGTGAAGGGTTTATGTGTTTCAACTCTTTCCTTCTTTCATATAATCCTGGCAGAGAGAGCAGGGCCAGTCCCTCACAGAGAGAGAGATTTTGTGTCTGTCAAAAGAAAGAAATTAGGCATTATAAAAACCACGGTAAAAGTCTCTCCAAGGAGGAAGCCTGTTCCTAATGTCAAAGGGACCGTTGTGGCAAGAGTGCTTGCCTGAGGACTGGAGATGTGGCTCATGAGAAGAGTATTTACCTGGCATGCGAAAGACCTTGGGTTAATCCCCAACATCAGGGTGAGGTCCTGTGAATGTCAGTTACTGTGTTTTGGTAACCTAGATGCATTTTCTGATGCGTCCAAAAAGCCTTCCAGGGGAGCCAGGGCAGAAGGCAGCAAAATGAAACTTGCCTGTCCTGGTTTCCACACTATAGAAACCTAGTCTTTTGGTCTGCTAAAGAATGATCACAAAGGATTCTAAAACCATCTCCCTTTTATAAGTCAGGTCTATGACATTTTGAGAAATCAGGTCTTGAATATGAAAAACAAATTGGGACAGTGCCATTGAGGGCAAAAGGGACCTTGTTCCAGGATGAGGGAGGTAAGAAGAGGGAATTGGCAGGAATGAGGTTGTGCTATCAAAAGCCTCCCCTGCTCTCCAGGGTGACAGACTCTCTGGGTGGGAAGCTTTCTTACTGGCCATTCTGTGAATAAGAAATGTGTTCAAAAGGTGTTGACAGTTGGAGCCATGGAGAGTATCTCTTAGAAGTTCTGAACTTTTACCATAACCTTAGAGGATCCCAATAATTCTAAGGTTGATGCAATTTGAGGCCATTTATTTTTTCCTAAGAGGAAGGTAATAGAGTGTATTCCCAGTCATAGGCATTTCTGCTGAGAACCTGAGAACTCAGTGGGCATGGAACCCCATTAGTTTGCACCAAACATAGAGTCTGAAGCCCCTGCCAGCTCCAGAGTGTACCTTCAGGCCATCAGTGACTGCTGAGCATGGAGGGAGCTGAAGAGACCAGGCAAAGCTGTGGCGCTTCGGTGCTTCTGGGCCTGTGTGCTCCTCCAGTCATCTTGTATTCCTTCAGGACGAGTTTAGTGTTGAAACCTGGCATGGTGGTGGTGCGTAACTAATGGCAGCACTCTGGGAGCCGACACAGGAGAACTGAAAGTTTGAGCTAGGCTGGGCAACTTAATGACTTAGTGAGACCCCATTAGAAAAAACAAACAAACAAACAATTAATTCTAGAGATACAGCTAAATATGAAGTTCCTAGTTTATATTCAATGCAGGAACACACACACAGTGTTTAAGAGTATTGAATTCCAAAAATCAGAGGAGAAATTTGAGTTTAGTCTCTTTCCTCCATGTCAAGACTCAAGTGCTGTTCCCATATCTATCTTCTGTTTCCCTTAGAACATCATCTACCTTACCATTTAAAGATTAAATTTATATTAAAATCAGAGCTAACAGCAAAGCTAAAACAAAAAGATAGTGGCCCGAGGACTTAGCTCAGCGGCCTAAGTACCTGCCTGGCAGGCACAAAGTTGTGAGTTTGATTCCCTGGCACCAAAAAGAAAAAAGGAAATCTTTAAAAAGTGATTTTAGCTCGGCATGGTGGCACATGCCTTTAATCCCAGCACTCAGGAGGCTGAGGTAGGAGGAGCGTTGTGAGTTCAAGGCCGGCTTGGGCTACAATGCGAGTGTAAAACCCGCCTGAGCTACATAGTGCGACCCTGCCTCAAAAAATTAAGACTGGGAGTTTGGCTCAGTGGCTTGAGCACCTGTCAGGCAGGTGTGAGGATGTGAGTTCAATCCCTGGTGCCACCAAAAAAAAAAAAAAAAAAAGTGATTTTAATAACTCAGAAATAAGCTAGGGGTTTAAATAGGAATAGCAGTAACTTGAACTACCCCAACCATCCCCCAAATCAAAGGTCTGTCTTTTCTCCTATCTTTGCTACCTCTGTTGATGGCCCACTTCAGCTCCAGTTAGATAATTTGAGTCCTAGGAATCATCACAGATTTTTTTCTCCCATCCCTGCATGAGGGTCAAATGTCTGGTTTCCACTGTCAGATTTCCTGTGTTCCAATCCTGCATTGCTACTGTATAGCTCTGTGAGCCCGTCTCTCATGTTATGGATCCTTTCTGAGCCTTGGTTTCCCTATCATTGAGTGAGATTAAGAACTGTGCTGCACAGGGTAACACAGATCCTGACACATGGCAAGGATGAAATAACCACTAGAGGATGTAATTATTAGCTAACCAATTATTGAGTCCTATTGATTTTACCTTCTCAATACATGTTGTATGTGTTGTCTACAATCATCTTAAAGTGTGTACACCGAGTTAAAGGATTGATTTGTGGAGAGCAGGCTGCTTGCAAAATCAGAGGGAGACAGACTCATCAGTGAGAAGTGGGGAAGGGGCAGATGTGGGAAGCTTGGGTTTTTGAAGGGGGTGATGATGAGATAGACAGATGAAAGAGATGGAAAGAGAGTGATAGAAAGGAGAGAAAGGTTGGGAGGCTGATAAATGGAGAGAGAAAGAGAGAAAGAGAGAGAGAGACAGAGAGAGATCAAGACCATATGTTAGGAAAATGTATCTTGTTAAAAAGCAAATTCTGACTTGTATGTCAGAGTGGAGCCTGGAGTTCTGCATTTCTGCCAGCCTCACAGGTGATGTTGATACTACCTGATTTTAAATGATCCAAAGTAGCAAGGGAACAGAGCCAGTCCTCATATCGTCCTTCAATTTAGGGAGCCACCCTTGGAATTATCATGGATCTGTTTGCCTTCTGCTTTCTTGGAGTTGGCCCCAGAATAATTCTTGCACTTTCTCTAGGCCCCTTGTCCATGTTCTGATAAGTTCCCAAAGCAAGAGGAAAATGGGTTGTGTATAAGGTAGAATTTTTATAAGTAGATTGTGTAGGAAAAAACTAGTATGAAAAAGACTTAGAAAGGCAAAGCTAAATGAGTGTTTGGGATCAGTTTATAAGACATAAACCTGAAGAAATATTTGATTATTTCTGAAATGGAACATCTTCAAGGACAAATTCTTAAGAAGACAGCAAAAAGACCTATGCCTCATCTTGAATCTACTAAGTTCTGTCTGCTTAAAAGATGAATTCATATTGGATTACTCTCTCAGTTAAAACTTTCACTTAATCATGCAATGAAATAATTAGGTTAACATATGACTGTTTGAATTCTCTTAGAGTATAAGCTCCTTGAGGGTAGCAATCATGCCTTTTTCATTTTTTATTTTCTTAATACTAAGCACATACTAGGAACTCAAAAATTTGTGAGGAAAAATTGGACACCTTTGACATTAAAAAATGAAGTATCTCATTGTATTCATATACAAGTGATAAGACAAACCTAGCATGTAAACGCTCATGGTTCTACATTCCTTATCCAGAAAAGGTAAAAAGGCTCATGTGTTAAAGGTCTGGTCCTCAGCATGGGTTGCTATCGGAAGGTGGTAGAACCTTTAGGAGGGGGTTAGTGGAAGTTAGCTTAGGGACCTGCCCATGAAGGAGCTATGAGGGCCCAGTCCCTCTTCCTGCTTCCTCTCTTGCTTCTTGGCTACCAGGAAGTGAACAGGACTCTCCTACCATGAGATATACTGGACCACCACGGGCCCAAAGCAAGACCATGTGACTGAAATTTCTAAAACACTGGGGATTTAGCTCAGTGGCTTAAGCACCTTCCTGTTAGGTGTGAGGTTGTGAGTTCAATCCCTGGTACAAAACAAAAACAAAAACAAAAACAAAAAACAAACAAGCAAACAAAAAAGAAACTTCTAAAACCATGTGACCCAAGTGACCATAGACTGAAACCTCTAAAACCACAGGACAAAATAAACCTTCCTCCTCTTAAGTTGTTTATCTCAGGTGTTTTCTCACAGTGATAGAAAGCTGACTGTCATGATTTATATCTAAAAATGGCCCTCAAAGGATTTTATGTTCAGAAGGTGATTGAATCATGGGGGTGTTATAGCTGACTTGCTGTTAGGAAATGGGTCCTGGTTAGAAGAGCCAGGTCACTGGGGGTGTGACCTAGAAAGGTCTAATCCCTCCCCGGCTCCTCCCTTTTCTCCCTGCTTCCTGGCTGCCCCGCCATGAGCAGCTTTCCTCTGTCAGATCTTTCTGCCCTGCTATTCCTGCCTCTGAGCCAGCAGCTGTGCACTGAAAATGTGAGCCAAAATAAGCCTCAAGTTGTGGGTGTTGGGTATTGTGTCCCAGTGACAAGGAAAGCAAATAATACATGGCAAAACACACAAAGTGACACAGAAAAGAATCTAAAGGAACAAGCCTTTCCCCCAGCTTATTACATCATATCCCTTTGTCCTTTAACCATACTGCTCAACACCTGTCCACTCTTCTCAAATGTAAAAATACCCAAGTTCACCTGCTTCCTTAAATCTTCATTCCTATGAATTTGCATGTTCATAAAACTTAATGTACACTTTCCTTTTGCTAATCTGTGTTTCGTTACGGGGAAGGAGAGATGTCCTTTCATTCTTCCAACCCCGGTTCTTCCTTCTCTGCGAAGGCACCGCAGGCCCTCCAGACTGAGTCCATCATGCTCGCCTCAGAGCCTCTGGGAAGTTTTAATGCTGAGAGATTAGAGCAAACTACATTTTCTGCATCAAAGATTGCAACACATAATTTGACACCTCAAGTGACACGTAGGCAGGCTATTTGAGAATCAAGGAAAAGTGACTTTCGTGATTATAGTACTTATCATGTTCTATCGAAATTGTGTTTGTACCTGCCTGGGCAGCGAGCTCCTCGAGGACACGGGGTGGGGGGGTTCTCTGTGCACTGTCTCCCCAGCTCTAGCTCAGTGACTGTTAACTCCTTCCTCACTTGCTAGATTAAGCTGTACAAATCTCTTCCCCTACCTACAGCATATATACCCCAAAGAGGAAGTATATAGGCCAGATACATATACATATATTTTTTTTCTTTCCCTTCATCTTCTTCATTCCATTTTGCTTCATCAAACCCCTCTAAGAATGCTTACTCAAGGAATACATAATTGATGACCATGAAAACTGTTACCAATCGTATGGGGTTTACATTTTGACAGAATTCAAAGACAATGTACAAAGACGAAACAGGAAGGGCAAAGGACATCTTTCAATTAGAGGGGAGAAGTTGGCTTAGCAGAGAGGTTTTTTTGGAGTCACTGAAAGTATATAGGGTGTTGCCTGTTGCACAATTAAGTCATTTCCAAAGTGCATCCCAGTGCAGTCAGTTTGGAACATAGTTTGGCAGTTTCCTACAAGACCAAACATACTCTTACCATACGATCTAGCAATCGTATTGCTCCATATTTACCCAAATGAGCTGAAAACATCCACAGAAAAATCTGCTCATGGATGTGTGTAGCAGCTTTATTCATAATTGCCAAAATTTGGAAGCAGCAAGGATGCCTGTCAGCAGGTGACTGGATAAACTGCAGTACATTTACACAGTGGAATATTATTCAGTGCTAAAAGAAAGTGAGTTATCGAGCCATGAAAAAAACATGGAGGCAATTTAAACCCGTGTAAGTGAAAGCATTCAATCTGAAAGGCTATAGATAGCAAGATTCCAACTATAATATAGCATTCCAGAAAAGACCAAACTATCAGTGGTTGCCAGGGGGTAGAGGAGAAAAGAGGATAAATGGGCAGAACACAGTGGAGTTTTAGAGCAGTGAAATATCCTGTAAGATATAATGCTGGACACGTCACAGATTTATTCAAACCTATAGAATGTGCAGCAGCAAGGGTAAATCCTGATGTAGACTATGGACTTTAAGAGGTAAATATGCATTGGCATAGGGTGATTGTAACAAATGTATAGTATCACACTGGCGGGGAGCTTGGCAGTGAGTGGGGGAGGCTACAGGCACATGGGTGAAGGGGTATATGGAAGTTCTTTGCAACTTCTGCTCAAATTTTATGTCAATTTAAAAACTGTTACAAAAAAAAAAACCACAGTCTACTAAACATACAAACAAACACCACAGAATGAGGAAAATATCTGTCTAAGAGCATCTGGGGTTCTTGGAGGAAAAGTAGCCTTCACACTCCATGGCTCAGAAGATGCCCTGAGCCCCAAGCTGGCAGACATAGGTATTCATTGTGCCTCATGGTCCCTGGCACACATTACTGGTTCATCTCCTCTACCCAAATGCAAGCCTGCTGAGGGCGGGGACTGTATCTGATGTGGTACTGCATTCCCATTCCCTGGCATCTGATAGGTGCTTAACACACGTGCACTCAATCAGTGAATCAGAGCATGTGGACAACTGCTCAGCTGCCCTGAAGCTTGGTTGGCTCCAGCTAGGCGCTGGGTGCCCCCAGTGCAGTCCTCCAGGAGCGCTGAAGCATCTGAAGGACCTGGGGTCATGCTGCAGGTCACGCTGTCCCTGGAGAGGATGGGAAATCACTCCTGTGGAGGTGAACTCTTCGTGAGTGTCTGTCTGCAAAGGAGAGCTTCTTTCACAATATGGCATTAAACTAGAGAGAGTTAGAACAACTAAGATACAGAGCCTGACTGATACAGATCTTTTCAGATGAGAAGATAGCCAATGGAAAACTGTGATGGTGTAAGCCTGATTGCCAATTTGATTGGCTTAAGTGGCACCTATGAGATTAGTAAAACACACCTATGGGTGTGTCTGGGCATCCTCATATCTGCCCCTGGCCCCCTCCTCTCTGATTCACAGCTTCCATGAGGTAGGCAGCTTCCCTCCACTGTACCTTTTCTGGCATACTATTTCTGCTTTAGAGCCAGTCAACCATGGACTGAAACCTCTGAAATTGTGAGACGTATAAATGTTTTCTCCTTTGTGTATGTGCAGTACTTTGTCCTGCTAAAAGGACAGGTTACATACAAAAACCAACAAGGATTTGGACTAACCTTGTTTCAAGACCATTTCTCTCACTTTCTGACTGTGTGAAGGGTGATTCCAACCTCCATGAGCCTGTTTCTTTGTGACCAAATGAAAAACAAAACAAAACAAAAACAAACAACAAATTAAAAAGAAAAACATTAAGGTAAATGATTTCCCTGCTCTTTTACCTTTGTGACTTAATAGAAGCCCACAGCAAAGGAAATACTTTTAGTCTTCATGGTCTATGTCTTCTCTGGAGCAACTTACCAGCTACCCTTGCTATGCTTCCATTCGTCACCTTATTTAAAATAACTGTCATTGATAATAGTTTTTCTTTCACGATGGTGCTGGTATCCTCTGTGCTCTGCTCCGACTCTTGTTTGCAGCATGCCACCTCTGTGCCCTTTTGCCTCTGAGGTTCAGCCAATGGAAGGTACTGGCAGAGCTCAGAGGCTGGAGTAAGGCGATCAGAGCGTGTCTCCCCCACCCATTCCCTGTTGCATTGGCTCCCTAGAGCTGTTATAACCAATTACACAAAATAGGTGGCTCAAAACAGCAGAAACTTACTCTAATGCACAGTTCTGGAGACTAGAAGTCCAAAATCAAGGCACCCACAGGGCTGGCTCTATCTGCAGGATTTTAGGGAGTGTTATCTCATCCCTCACTTCTAGCTTCTGGTGACTGCTGGGAATCTTTGGTGTGCTGGACAAATGACTCCAATCTCTGCCTTCATTTTCATATGGCCTTTTAGCCTGTGTGTTTCTAGGTCTCAAATCTCTTCTCTGTTGTAAGAGCACCAGTCACTGGTGTCCATCCTAAACCCAAGATGATCTCATCTTGAGAAACTTACATACATTTGCAAAGACCCTATTTCCAAATAGGTCACATTTACAGGGACCAAAGGTTACAATCAGGCATATCTTTCGGGGGCCACATACCTACCTACCGCCTATACTTACCCTGGTTAAAGTAAGCCTACATGGAGGACAGAGAGTTCCTCCACAGCTGTGATTCTCATGGATAACATCATTTTCTTTGTGTCTTTTTCCCTAAAAGTGATAAAGGCCCCCTATTATGCTAGGCTCTGAGTGCCTAAGAGGTTTTATTAAAAGGAATTGAGTTATTGAATGTCTTTGTAGTTACACACACACACACACACACACACACACACACGGCATGGGAATGAAATTTGTACTCCTGGGAGATAACTGGCATGAAGTGAAAGTGAGCCTGGATGTAGCGTTTACAGCATACCAGCCAGGCCAGGTGTGGTGGGGGGCTCTGGGAGCCTGTATAAGAATGGCTGCCTCATCACGAAAAGTGAGGAAACTGGAGTATTTCTCCCTGATTCCCCACTCACATTTGGTTGAGGGCTTCTTGTGAGAGCAGCAACTCCACACCACTCCCTGCTTGCCTTGCGCTTCTCTGAAAACAAGTTGTCAGGCAGAGTTGCGGCTGTCCCCATGGAAGAGCACCGGCCTGCAGAGGTGAATGTTAAGGAGACACAAGGAAGACACTGGCAGCCTCTGCTGAAGACGTTAATACCATTAGAGAAAAAGACATGACCAGACATGCAGACGTGCCGGTAACACGGCAGATGAAGCCGGACTGTGTTACATACATGAGTCTGCCTGTCTTCCCTGCCCTTGCCGTGGCTGACTGGCAGGCGCAGCATAGCCCCCCACCTGCTTTGACTTTGGGTTCTCCACATGACTTCTGTTGTCCAATGGAAGGTTATAAGATGTCATAGGAGCAGAAGTTTGAGTTTGCTGGCCTATGTTTTCATCTTCTATACTTTTATCTACAGTTTCACAGTGGGACTCAGTCCTACAGAAATACACAGATACATGAATAAATTCTGCAAAATATAGTCATCGCAGAATTAATTGTAAAGGCAAAAAAAATAACAGGAGGAAAGGCAATAAGTTATGGAGCATTCTTACTATGGAATTTTATGTTGTATGTCTTTACAGGGAAACATGTGAATGGTACATAAACTAGGAAAAGTAAATCACAGAAATATATATAGTCCCATTTTTGTAATGACAGAAATCATAATTATGCATATTCAAAGATGTATATTTACATTTTTCTTACATATTTAGAGGAAAAAACCTGAAAATTTAAAAAGTGTCTCTGGCCATTGCAGTTGGAAGAAGTAGAGAAAAGGAGAGCCCTGCTGACAGTTTTTAAAATGTCATATATGAAATGTGTAAGAGGAAACATTTAATGAAAAAAAGACGAAGAAAAACTGAAAGCTTTAAAAAAAATGAAAGCTTTCCTCTTTTTTTTTCACACCAGTTCCCATTCCACTGATAACTATTTCTTATAATTCACCCCAAAAGCTCTTCTAATGCACAGGTTCACATCATGTACGCATGTATTCATCCATTCTTATTCATTATAGTGCAACTTGTTCTTTTGACTCTTGAGGATACAGAGTGACCTGGTTCTTCTTACAGAGGCATCCTTAGCCCATCACAAGAATTTAGTGTTGCAGTAGTTAATAAACTTCTTCCCTACTACTGAATACTAGATGTTTCCAGTGCTTTACTTTACCAAAACAATGTAGCGATAAGCATCCTTGTATATATAGATTTAGCTAAACATGTGAAACCTTGTGTATTGGGTAAATTTCTGGCAGAAGAATTACCAATGGAAGGAGATGTACATCTTTAATTCTGACACATATTGTCAAATTCTCCAGAAAGAATACACCAGTGTATGTTTCCACCAATGATTTATGAGAGCATTTATTTTCCCCTCGGGCTTGAAGCACTAGATGTCATTATGCATCTATATCTGCCAATCAGCAAGGTCGAAATTATCTCTTTATTCATGGTTTTGATTATTTGCACTTATTTCATTATAAGTAAAGTTGTACATCTGATTATTTGTTTTCTAATTAGTTGTGTTGCCTTTTCTGCAAACATTAATATCCTTTGACTCTTTCTTCCTGGATTGGTCAACTTTTTTTATACTGACTTGTAGAAATATCTTTGATAATTGAAGAAGTTTAACTTTTATCATTTGTTTTGCATATACTTTTTAAAATTTGTTATTAGTGCTTTGACTTCATTTATGGTACTTCTTTCCCCACATACCTTTCTGAAATGTTTATGTGAACACATATATCAATTTTATTCTTTGTAGACTCTAGATGTTGTTCTTATTTAAAGCATTCTTCTTGACTGCAGATTTTTCTAGAGATTTTATGGTTTTTATGCATAAATCTTTGATCCAGCAAGCATTGATTTTTATGGAGAGAATGTTTATTTTTAACTTTGTATTCATTTTTATTGCTTGAGTTTTTGAAAATGAACATTTGTTTGCTTCTGTAATTTAAAAATTTCGGTAAAGGAAAAAAAATAACAAGGCATAATAACCCACAGGATAAAGCCTGGAGAGAGAAAGAACAGGTAAGAGAGAGCTATTTTAATAGTCTCGATCAGAGGTGTTCATTCAATATGTTGACCATCTATTATCTGTCAGGCCCGGTGCTAGATTCCAAAGACATAATAAGAGCCTGGATTGAAGAGCTGACAGTGGTAATAAGGAGGAGGGGAAGGATTGATGGAAGTGTTTTAGCCTGTGGAACCATCACTATGGCAACGGGAGCCTGAATCATCTCTATGGAGACACAGTGCTTGAAATTATGACTAGAGGGATAGTGTGACACTGTTGGTGAGGATTCTGAAAAAGGTAAACAGGCATGTGACAGATGCTTCAAAATTGCACTGTTACTTCCTAAACTGAGGCAATTACCTCCCTTTTCCCCAATGTTCTGTTTTATAGGGAAGATGGAGATGAAATAATTCAAAGACAACACAGATTCAGACAAGTACAAGCTTTCTGGGGTCATTGCTACTCATGACTGCACCAGCTAGGCAAAAGCCTTTTACTCAAGGAAGTTACCATCCAATATAACACACATCACATACTAAGTGTCCCTGGGTCCTGGACTTCTGTATCCTATACTGCTTCATTATCGGCAGAGATTTTTCTCCCCACAGCAGCCATAAAGACTTCTGTCCAACATTTAAGGCTAAAGAGAAACTTGCATGTGTTTAGGGATGGGACTTGTTTTAATGGGAAGTTTGATCATGGCTTGGGCTAGACTCCTGAGCTATTTGATTATTCTATAATATAGTAGACCTCTTGCTCACGAGTACAGGGGCATCATATTTATTACTATGTCTGATGATAATATTTTTGCTCCTCCACCCCATTCCTTCACTTGCAGCTTCCAGCCTCACGTTCAGGGGCACTGGGGCCTTGGGCAGTCCTAGAGCAGAAAAACTTCTGAGTTACAGACTCTAATTTCAGTCTGCGACAGCCCTGTTCTTCTGCCACTACCCAGCTCTGGACCTTGCTCTTTCCTCTCTCTGTGCTTACTTCTCCTGCCACTGCTGCCCATGTCCTGCAGTGTCCAGCTGCCATATCAGTGTAAACAAAGTTGCCGCTCCCTTTATCAGACCCTCTCAGACAGCACAGCTCAAGCCAGCTTGTCATCTTGGGGGTAAATTCTATTAAAGCTCAGGGGTAACCAAAGGGAAGCTTCCATCTGGTACCAGAGGAGACCGCTCTTAGGACCAAGCCCTGGGTTCTACCCCCTCCGCGTGACAGAGCAGTTCACCTCCATTCTCCAGTGCGCCCCAGAAGTCTGTCTTCCTTTTAATAAAGTGATTCTATAAACTCAATTTGTGATTTTAATCATTGCAAAAGTCCCCAAACTCGCCTCCTTCAATCCAGCTTAGCCTTCAGGGATCCCTGGTCACAGGAATCTTCTGCCCTGGTGGGTGCCGTAGGTAGCCTACACAGTGGGTCACCTAATAGGATTAGGGGAATAATGAGGAAGTAAGCAGGGTTGCACACTGGAATTACCTAGGGAAACTGAAATATACTGGTACCTGGCTCCATTCCCCAGACATTTGACTTTAATCTATCTGGGGTGTCACCTAGGAAAGGAGTTCTTAAATTTTTTTTTCCTAATATCTATGTTGGGAACCACTGCTCCTATGAAAGCTAAAGTAGGGCAAATTAAATAGAAATAATTCTCTGTTAGAGAAAGCAAAGTCTAGCAATATCCTTTAGTAATACCAAGCTACAGAAATGGAGGGTGGACATTGTTCTTGTCTTTGTACCACCCCCCACCCCTGGCATTGGATTCTCAACCAGACAAAATTGATTTCATTGTCCTGACCTGGCTGATTCCTAGGTCACTACTAAGTGATATGGAAATTGTTGGAAGAGACTACATATTGAAATAATTCATGCTGGCATATTAAGTGCTTGGTAAATGTTTATCTACATTAGTTGTGTGGTCAGAAGCTGGCTGTGCTGGGAATTAGGACACACAGAGAGAGGTCCCTTCCTCCACTGGCACATAGCAGAAAAGTCTGAGGCTCCTGGTATTGGCATTCTACAAAAACCTACAATTTGTATGAGTATAGGCGATATAATAGGTATTGTGGGTGTGAAGCTTCCCAGCCCTTGATCTCTAACAAAGACGCTGTCCATGTTGTATTGAGCAGGCATCTGGCAAGTTAGAATGACTACTATGGAAGCAGCCAAATTGCATGAACCTAATCTATACTTATTCATAAACAAAGCTAAGGTCACAGGCTCCCAACAGATCATAAGGATGCAGAAGCAGCAAAGTATTTGTTTGTTTGTTTGTTTTGAAGTCCCAAATCCTACTAGGAAATGTAAGTGTAAAACCAACTGGGTCAGCTCCATGCAGAGGAAGCCTGGGTAAGACCAGCCTCATCTTCCTGAACTTTTCAATGGAGTCAGCCTTTCAGGTACCATTTTTTAGGTTTAGACGCCACACCATTCTAACAGGGGAAAAGCAGTAAGCCCAGGCTTCAGATATTTGTGCAGAGAGAGAGAGAGAAAAAAAGAGAGAGAGACAAATGGACAGAAAGACAGAGACAGAGACAGAGACAGAGAGGGAGACAGACACAAAGCCCAGTGCAGTTTGTAGAAGGGTCTCTCAAAATGTGGATAAAGAGCATGCATGAGGTTCATCCCACAGTGCACAGGAGCCAGGGCATTGCAGAGACAGCAAATAGAATGAGGGTGGCTGGAAAAATGGCATCATCAATAGTGGCTGGAGGGCAGCAAGGAGTTTTCACATCATCTTAACTTGTTTCAGATAAAACCTCTGGGAAGAAGTGGGCAAGGGCATGAGTAACACACTGAGAAGCAGAACATGGTAGCAAGTGTACTCCTTGGGAGCTAGGCTGCCTGGGCTCAGGCCCAACTCCACCAAGTACAGGGCTGGCTGTGTACCAATGGGAACCTGAGTTTGTCCCTCTTTTGACTCGGAGTGATAGCAACAGTACCTACTCCACAGGGTTGTGATGAGGATTCAATAAAGAAGTACATAAAACCAGACAGTAGGCCCTCTACACCTGTGGGTTCTCCATCTGCAGATTCAACTGATTACAGATTAAAAATATATTATTTAAAAATATGTCTGCACTGAACTTCAAAAAAAACCTTTTTATCCCCTAGACGATACAGTGCAACAACTATGTACACAGTATTTATATTGCATTAAGCATTATAACTAACCGAGGAACGCCCGGAGCTTATGAGTAGGTTGTACCTGAAAATGCTGCATTTTATATATGGGACTTGAACACCTGCGGGGGTTCTAAAGCCGAGGGACGCCTGTATTCTATACACTGCTTTGCAGATACTATATGCACTAAGTGCTCACTGGAGTTAACTTTTATTACCTGAGAGTAAATAGGAATATGGACTCTGGTGTGGATAAGGACCTCAGTTCCAGTCTTCATTCTGTCCTTTATTGTGCAACCTGCAACAGAGCCTCAGTTTCTCCCCCTAGGCAGCAGGAGAGCAGTAGTCAAGACTCAGCGCGTGATGGTTGGGGTTAAAGGAGGTCGTGGCGCGCCCTCCGCCACCTCGGAGGGGGCTTTTATACTTTCTTTGTCTTATTTCCTGATGAGAGAGACCGCGCAGTGGCTTCTGCTCTCTCCCGCCCTCTGGGGCCTGAGTGAGCTCCGCAGTGCCCCCAGTAGTCACCACCACCACCTTCGCCTCCCAGTGGACACTCAGCTCCCAGATTGTTCCCAAATGTGGCAACTTGTCAACTTCTGCCCGTAGGTGACAGCCCTGTCTGGAACTCGGAAAGGACATTGAGAGCGTCGCTGTTGTTCTGGGAAGCTCTGCAAATCTCACCTTTGGTTGACCAGGTGTGTGAGGCCACAGGCCGGGGCGTCCCAAGGCTCACCTGACAGGGCAGCTTCTCTCCCGGTAGCCTTGGCAGCCTGCGGAAAGGTGAGCGCGCATCGCCCCCTGGTGGCCGCTGGGTAGACGCGTGCAGCGGAGGTGTCTGTCCAAGGAGGGTGGGCTGCCCAGGGGAAGATTGCTCCACCCAAAGCAAATCAAGTGCTCCTTCCCCACCTTTCCCTGACCTCTCCAAGAGCGCCCACGAAGTCCTTTTTGAGGGATAAGGACCCCTGTGTCCTCTATGGCAAGTGGCTTCTACTCCATTCCTCCCCACTCCCCACCTCCCGGTACTGGAAATTGAACCCCGGGCTTGAGCTCAGCGCTCCATCTCCAGTCATTTTTTTTTTTTTTTAGACAGGATCTCACTGTCTCACTACATTTCTCAGGCTTTGCGATCTTCTTGCCTGAGCCTCCCAGGATGCTGGGATTACAGGTGTGCACCACCATGCCTGGCAGTAGGTAGATTCTTGAAAACTCAGGATGTACCTGGAATGTTGCCTGGGTGACAGCCCACAAGTCAGCACAGACCTCTGGAGCCAGGACAGAAAGCAGCAGCGGGGCTGCCAGGATGAAAGGTGACTGATTTTCAGAAATTTAAAACTTGCACACAGTCGCTTTTCTATTTTTATTTATTGATTTATTGATTGGCCTCCTATCAGGACTCTCCCTAAAAGTAGGACTGAGCTCAGCCTGGGTTAGAGGATCCATTTTCTCCTTGCAGGAATTTTTTGGATTTTTCTCACGCACCCTTGGCTGGATACAGTTTCATGAGGTTGAACACAAAACTCCTAGACAAGCAACTACTCCAAATGCATGAAGGAGACCAGTAGCTAAACTGAGTTTGCAAATCCCAAATATGAACTTGTGTGTTTAAATTAATACATATAAATAAATAAGATCAAAGACCTAGGAATTTAAAAACCCTTTCATTAGGTTTTCTGTTGCTCCATTGCTTGGACAAAATCCCTGACACCTGCAACTTAGAGGAGGACAGGTTTCATTGGGTGCATGGTTTCAGCGGGTTCAGTTCACAGTCTGCTGTTGGCTCCAAAGTGGTGGAACAAAGCTGCTCAGTTCTTAGTAGCCAGGAAGCAGAGCCCAGGGTCACAGCTCAGGTATACATCCTCCAAAGGCAACCCTCTAGTGGCCTTCCTACACCTTCCCTTCTGGCCTTTCCTGCACCACCAGAGTCTCCTAAATTTTTCTTGAACTAAAAGCAAACAAAATTAGGCTCCTGTACCACCAGAGTTTCCTAAATTTTTCTTGAACTAAAAGCAAACAAAATTAGGCTCCTGCACCACCGGAGTCTCCTAAATTTTTCTTGGAATAAAGTCAAACCAAATTAGGCCAGAGGCAGGGTACTGGAGTGGTGGAGAGGTTCTTTGATGTGTCAGGAAAATGCAGTGTATCTTATGTCCTACAATGAGCAAGGAATTATGATGGTGGTACTCAAAGGGACATGGTCCACTCTCAGGAGGCCATCTTGATGCTAGAAAAATAAACACAGCTCAAAGCCAAGCTTTTGAAAACCTGCAATGGAAAAGTTTATAGAAAAGCCACATAGATACAAGAAACACACAAGAACAAGGAACTGAATTGGATATTTCAAAAAAATTTGCCCTCTTATCCACTAACAGAGCAAATTTAGGGAACTTTTCTCAAATTTTCAAAGAACAAAGAAAGCCCCTTCTTTCTTTTTAAAACACTGTTTCAGAGAATTAAAGAAATAGAAAATAATTCCCAACTCATTTCATGATGCAATACATAATCTTGTTATGGATGAGGACACTCCTCAGAATTATTAGATTAGTTTTACTTAGGATGATCAAAAAAATCCTAAGTAAGAGATGATTAAATCAAATACAGCAGTGCATTTCAAAAATATAATGTAACCAAGAAGAATAGTCCCTAAAATTCAAGAGTGGTTTAACATCCGAAGAAAAAACTCTAATTAGAGTAATTTACCAAAAAGGTAAAGAAGGAAAACAATTTTATCTGCTGAACTGATAGATAAATACGTTTATATGAGGCAGGAGGATTTCAAGTTCAAGTTTAAACCAGGCAACTTTAGGATGTGGCAAGACTCTGTCTCAAAAAAAAAAAAAAAAACCAAAAAACATAAAATTACAAAAGGGCAAGGGATGTAGTTCAAGTCAAAGGTCCTGGGTTCAATCCCCAGTACTGGAAAAAATCTATGCCTTGTATTAATTCCAAATGATAGGACAAAATACTCAGCATCCACACTTCAAAAGAGAAGAAGTTTATTTTAGCTTTAACTTACAGTTTTCTAAGGATCCAGTCCATGGTTAGTTGACTTTGAAGCAGAAATAGCCTGGTGGAAGGGATGGGGAAGAAAGTTGCCCAACCCATGGCAACCAGGAGAGGGGTGGAGAAAGACCAGGGACAAGAAGATACCTTTCCAGGGCACACCCTCTGTGATCTGCCTCTTCTGATCAGGCCCAATCTCTGAACACATGAGACTTTGGGGGTTCATTTTAGACCCAAACAATAGTGTTCCTTGTGATAGTAAATTTCATGTGTCACCTTGTTTGGGCTGAGGGATGACTAGATAGTCGGTAAAATTTTATTTCTGGGTGTTTCTATGAGGATGTTTCCAGAGAGATTAACATTTCAGTCAGTAGACTGAGTAAAGAAGAGGTACTGTCACTATCATCTAATCCACTGAGAGCCGGAACAGAACAAAATTGTGGAGTGCTTTAGTTACTTTTCCCTCATTGCTGAGACAGAATACCTGATGCCCAAAATTAGCGAAGGAAAGGTTTATTTCTTGCAGTTCTTGGGGGTTTCAGTCCATACTCAGCTGGCTCCAAGGCAGGGCAGCATGGTGGGGCAGCCATTCATGGTGGCCACAACAGCAAGTTGAAACTGCAAGAGAGAGAGAGAGGGAAGACACACCTTCCTCTCGCCCTTACACTGTATGTCAGCTCCACCCCTGGGTGGGTATAGCACTCATATCACCAATCCCAGCACCAGACAACAAACCAATCAAGAACACCAGCCTCAACCACTTCTATGTCATGATTACATGAGACTTGGTGGGCCCACAGGACCAAAGCCATACATGGAGGAAGGGTGAATTCTCTCTCTCTTGTTGAGATGGAACATCTTGGAGTTCCTGGTTCTTGGACCTTCAAACTCCAGGATTTATGCCAGCTCCCATCCATTCCTCAGACCCCTGGACTTAGACTTGGAGTTACACTTTCAGCTCCTCAGATCCTCAGCTCTAGTTTGCATATGATAGTTGGTGGGGCCACATGACCATACTCATAACAAGTGCACACCTCCCCATGTGGAGATGCTCCATGACTTACAATGGGGTTGTGTCCCCATAAACCTAAGCTGAAAATTTCCTAAGTCAAAAATGTATGGAGTCAAAAATATGGAGCACCCCTTACCAGCATGGTACACATGGTCCCCTCACCATTACCTGGGAGCTGTGACAAGCTATGGTTTGCTGCCTCTATCAGCACTAAGAAAAAGTGTCGTGCCACACTACATGGCTAACCCAGGAAAAGATCAATATCCAAAATTTGAAGTACAGTTACTACTGACTGCATGTTACTTTCATATCATTGTGAAGTTGAAAAAAATCAGAGTCACAGACACACACACACACACACACGCACACACAAACACCCAATGCCCCTGTTGGTTCTGCTTCTTTAGAGAAACTTGACTAAACAAGCAGTTGATTTAATTCATAGCAAAATGTCCCATGCACTGGGAATAAAGACTACCCTTCTGAATGTGCAGCAAAATATTCCCTATGGTGAAAGCCAGGTGCTGGGCCTACAGGTTCACTATCAGCACCACTGCTCCCTACTGTGCAGAAGGCCTTGAGCTGCTCCATACAGGAGCCACCAGTGGCAGACAGACATTCAAATCTAACTGCAAAATGCAGTTCTTGAGTCTCACTAGTCATGTTTTAAGTGAGATAGAGCCACATATGGCTACGGTATTAGACAACCTAGTTATACAGCATTCTTTTCAGCTTAGGAAGTTTTATTAGACAGTGCCTGTTTAGCCAACACAAAAACAAAACAAACAAATAAGATCCAAGAAAATTAAGAAAGAGGCCAATAGATTGGAAAGAAAAAGACAATATGATTGTCCTCATATAACATCCAAGAAAATCTGCAGAGGCACTATTAAAATTAATAAAATAGCTGAGACATGGTGCTACACATGTGTTCAACATAACAATAAGAGCTGTCACAGATTGACTTTGATTTCATGTCTAGCTCCATGCCAAGGTCTGCCATGCAATCTTACATGTTACGGTCACTTAATTCTTATGACAACCCTGAAGTAAACAGTTGTATTATTTCTACTTTGCAGTTGTGGATGATTCAGTAACTTGTTCAGTCACACAACTGAAAGTGGAAGTCAGGATTCAAACCTCACTCAGAACAGCCCTGAGCTTGCTCTTTCACCGTATGTTTGCCTCCATTGCATTCCAAAGCACCAACATGACAAAGTAGACAACATGATAGGGGGAAAAATAACAGACAGGAAAAAAAAAATGCCTCTGCAACAGCTCACAAAAGATGCAGGATGGAGCTCTGTACTTTGGGGTAGGTCCTAGCTCCCAAGGTGGGAACAGACTCAGGGTACCAGCAGCTAAATGGGGGTGCTCATTTTGACTTGTAACACTTGTAACTGCAGGCAGTGAATCTTTTCCAGGATTTCAACCAGTGGGCCCTGAGTGAATCTGAATTTCTCTAATGAAGTTGCTTCCCCAGTGTCAGGATTTTCAGGGCAACATCAGACAGGATTTTGTCTTTGTGGATCAGCACTGGTGGCTTTTCCTCTTTCCAGAGAGTGACGTGAGCCACTCAGGCTGTCCCGGCACAGGGTCCTCACGCCATTGTCAATTTTAGTGACAGAGCACGGACTTGGAATCTCCACCTGCCCAGAGTACCGGCGATCTCTCTGGCGCTTGACTTTCACCTCTATACAAAATGATATGTTAGCACCTTAGAGAAACTCATCTCTGTGTACTGAGTTCCGCCAGAGGTTTCAGCTAACTTTTCCAAATTTCAGTTTGGCTATTTACAGAGGTTGGAAGGGATTCTTTCCCACAGTGTGCAGTTTAATACTTCATGTTTAGAAAATTTTTTTCAAAGCCTCACAAATATCTCTGCTATTATGTCCACCTTTAACAAGAGCTCTTTATGCAATTTGCTCAGCCTTGTGGTAAATGGTAGTGTTCTCACTTCCATCGCAGACCCAGGGGAATCCTGGCTGTCAGGTTCCCAGAGGGAGGAGTAGATGGAAAGGGACTGCTGAAATTTTCTTCAATGAGAGCAACATTTTGGGGAGCCCTAGAGAGCTGTTCCCATGGTTGGTGTGTTAGCATTCTGTTACTACAGCAAAAACATCCGAGTTAAATCAATTTGAGAAGAGGAAAAGTGTATTTCAGCTCTCAGGTTTGGAGGTTTCTGTCCATGATCAATTGGTCTTGTTGCCTGTGGGCCTGCAGGGAGGTAGCATATCTCTGCAAGGAGGGTGTGGTGGAACAAAGCTGTTCATCTCGTAGCTGGGGTGAAAAATGGAGACAAAGAAGCTAGGGTCCCAATATCTCCTGTAAAGGCATGCCCGCAATGACTTGACTTCTTCCCATTAAGTTCAACCTGCTGAAGACCTCTCACTCCTCCCCCACAGCACCAAGGTGAGGATCAAGCTGTCTTGATCATTCTCCCCATCACTGAGACACAATACTCAACACCTGCAGCTTAAAGGAGGGGAGGTTTATTTTGGTTCAGGGTTACAGTCCACAGTCAGCCAGCTCCGACAGAGGAACTGCATGGTGGAAAGGACCGGGGAAAGGGAGGCTGCTCTCATCACGGTGGCCAGGAAGCAGAGAGAGAAGGGCAGAGCTGGGGAGGGAGACAGACCCTGTCAAGTCACGTCTCCAGTGACCTGCCCCTAACCAGACCCCATCTGCTAACAGCACATCAGCTGTGCAGTCCCCGTGTTACAAACTCACCTTCCAAAAGCCCTGCCTATGCGAGCACAGCGCATTTGGGAGACATTCTCAACTGAAATCATAGCACAAGCCTTTCCTCTATGGGACTCTGGGGGCACATTATCCAAACCACCGCAATTCTTTGTGTTCCCAGAAGCCAATTAGTGGCCCAGCTCTGCCCATCTTCTGCCCTCTTATCTCAGTAGGAAACTCCTCTGCACCTCTATTTTCAATTGGTTGCCCAAATTCTAACTTTTTCATTGTAATAAAAATTATGTCCCCTCTTATTGGGGAAGGAAAAACTTCTATAAGGGGCTAACTGAAAAAATAGATTGAAGAATCTAGACTAAATAGTTGTAGAATTCTTTGCACTTCATGACATATGAAGATTGTGCAGTCGAATGGCTTCTAATTATCTCCAGGCATGTGGAGAGATCATGCATCTTTTTATTTCTCAAATATTTGTTCCTTTAATTTAAGACTCAGTAACTCTGGGAAAAATGCTTTGATCAAGCCGATTATAACCACAATAGGTCAAAATACATTGAAAAAAGCCGGGCGTAGTGGCACATGCCTTTAATCCCAGCACTTGGGAGGCTGAGGTAGGAGGAGCATTGTGAGTTCGAGGCCTGCTTGGGCTACAACTCGAGCACAAGGTTGGTCTGAGCTACATAGTGCAACCTTGCCTCAAAAAACTAGTTCCAGGAGTTTGGCTCAATGGTTTAAGCGCCTGTCTAGCAGGTGTGAGGTTGTGAGTTCGATCTCCAGTGCCCGGGCGGGAGTGGAGAGAGACACTGAAAAAACAGGCCAGTATCTCAGGGTTTTGAGGGTCGTGACCTTTACCATTTCTCACAGCTCTAGAACTTCAGTCCCTAAGAGTGTCTGGGAAATGGAGACAGCAACTGCAGCTTGTTCTGAGCCTTGAAGCTGGATAATGACCCACACATGACCTTACCAAAGTAACAAAGAGCACCTGGGTCAACCACGTGAAAACACCACCACAGCCCAGAAAAACAGGAGGCTCCCAAACAATCCAGGCCTGGGTTGCTAGGCAGAGGGGCTGAAACTGACATCATCCTTCCCAGTGTATAAATAAACAGGCAGCACTGATTGAGCAGTACCTTTCCTCCCATCAGGAGAGTAAGGGCTCCACCTTATCCCAGCTTTGCCTCTTTCTTTTTCTCATCTTCTCAGGGTGCTTCACCCCAAGAACCTCAGGAGCTGGGTGGGTCACTGCAGCAGCTAACTCAGTCACATGGCCTTAGGCTGCATGCTTGTGTCTCTTGAATTCAAATATCAAAGCACATAAGACCCTCAGTACAGTTTCATGGTAGACACAGGGTCTCTAAGAAGGAAGTGAGGTTAAATGAGGTTCTGAAGTGAAGGTCTGACCTGATAGAGTTAGTGTCCTCGTCAGAACCACCAGACAGCCTGCTCTTTCTCCCTCATCACTTGAGTACGAAACAAGGAAAGACCATGTGCGCTACATGGCCATAGTGAGAAGGTGGCCGCCTCCAAGCTAGGATGAGAGCCCTCGCAGAAACTGAATTTACTTGCACCTTGCCAATAGGCTTCTACCTCCAAACTGTGAGATAAAAAATTCCTGTTATTTGAACCATTCACTTGTTAAAGCAGCCTGGCCAGACTAAAGTAAGTACCTATCAAACTTCAGAGGGTTTTAAACTGAGGCCTGTTACAGTTTACACCCAGATGTTCCCATCAAGCCTCACATCATCATAGGCAGGAGACTGGATTAACTGACTTGCTTTGAAGAGGTGCGTCCTGGTTGGAAGAGACAGGTCACTGTGGGCCTGACCCGGAAGGTGATATCTCCCTTCCTGACTCCTTCCTTAACTCTCTCTCTTTCCTGTCTTCCATGATGCGATCACCTCTTTTCTGCTACGCCCCACTGACGTGCTGTCCTGCCTTGGAACAACTGGATTATAGGCTGGAATTATGAGCCAAAATAAACCTTTCCTGTAAATTGTGGGTGTCCCAATGATAAGAGAAGTGACTAAGACAGGGCCTATGATCCCCACTGGGTCCATGGGCAGAAATGTGTTTCAATACAACTGTTTTAAACATGGCCCCTGTAATTTATGCATCTAGATACATTATGCTCAGAAGGGCTGCAAAGACATCACTAGGCTGTCAATGAGGTCCATGGTGTTGTGGGGGTGGTGGGCGTGGGGGGAAGGTTAATAATCTTTTTACCTCCAGACATGAAATAAATATACAGTTTGTGGTATCAGGGCAAAACAACTCTCCACTTGTTTTTAAGCCATACATTTTACTAGGGCCTAATAACCAGTAGTTCAAGTCTATAACTTTTATAACAGTTTATATTAAAATGTATAGATTTATACATATAGAGGGGGAAAACATACAGAATTTAAAAAATTTTATACTGCCAGAGATTGCATATTTAATTCCCACATTTATATTGAATGTAAACAACTGTATGCCTTTACTTAACCCTACGTATAGGTATCATAAGCATAGTTAGCATGTGCCTGTACCATACAGGAGATACAGTACCACATGCCATATGGTATGCTATCTATGACTCACCATATTAGGATTAGAAATGACAGCCAATGTTATAAAGGCAAATTCAAGAAGGAAATTTAAAATATTATTAGTTATGTTCTAAAGCAGAATACTAAGTCCTTCCAGGAAAACCAGGCTGCTGCTGTCTGAAATGGAAACAACTCACATGTCTGTCAACGGCGCTTGGAGAAGATGGCTAATGAGTCTGTGTTAATGGTTAGTAGAACAGGGAGGTCAAATATCTCTCCCATGGTGGGTCCCAGAAAAGGTGCAAAGATAGAGTTGATGGTTTATAAAAGGTGTAAAGAAGCTAACTGAGAGGAGCTGGAAAACCCCATGGTTCTATTGACACCAAATCCCGAGGTCAACAAAAGACAGCCAGGATGTGAGGGTGTGAAGAAACTGCATCCCCTGTCCGTGGCTGGGGAGAATGCAAAATGGTGAGCCACTAAGGGAAAACTGGGGGGCTCCTCAAAAAATTAAAAATGGAATTACTATATGGTCAAGCGAACCCACTTCTGACTACTGACATTAAGAAGTACCTAGGGGTGGGTGTAGCTCAATGAAGAGACCCTGGATTCAATTCCCAGCACCAACAAAAGCAACAGAGAGAAAAAAAAGAGAAATGTGGTCTGTACTCTTCAGCCTTGAAAAAGAAAGAAATTCTGCAGTATGTGACAGCACAGATGGATCTTGAGGACATTATGCTAAGTAAAATAAAACATAGTTATGAGGCTGAGCACAGTGTTACATGCCCATAATCTCAGTTGCTCAGGAGGCTGAGGCATGAGGACTGTAAGTCTGAGGCCAGCCTGGTAGCTTGGTGAGAACCTGTTTCAACGTGAAAAACAAAAAGGGCTGGGAACGTGTGTAGTGAAGAGGCAGAAATTCCCTGGCCTTAATCCCCAGTACTTAAAAAAGAAAGTCACCAAAAGACAAATAGTACATGATCTCACTTATAGGAAGTATCTAAAACAATCAAATTCATAGAATCAAAGATAGAATGGCGATTTCCAGGGACTGAGGTGGAGGAAATATAGGGAGTTACTAATCATAAATTTTCAGTAGTCTCTGCTCTACAAAAATAATGTACTCTTAAAAATTTGCTACAGCTGTGCACTGTGGTACATGCCTGTAATCCCAGCACTCTGGAGGCTGATGTAGGAGGATTGCTATGAATTAGAGGTCAGCCCGGGCTACATAGTAAATTCAAGCCAGCCTGAACAATGTAGCAACGACTCTGTTTCAAAAAAAAAAAAAAAATTGTTACAAAGGGTAGATCCCATATTAGTTGCTTTTATAAAAAAAAAAATCTAATGTGACTCCTCACACCAATGCTTAATAAAACATGGAACTGAGAAGTAGAAAGAGGTCAAGCTTTCAAGAACATGTAAGTGTCTTAATTACTTTTCTCATTGCTGAGACAAAATACCAAACGCCCAAAGTTAAAGGAGGGAAACTTTATTTGTCTCACAATTTTCAGAAGTTTCAGTCTATAGTGGGCTGGTTCCAAGGCAGAGTGGCACATAGCAGAGGGGCCTCACAGAGGAGAAACAGTTCATGGCGGCAGAAGACAGCAAAAGCAAGTGACAAATGACAAGTGACAAGTATCTAGCAGCAAGTCTCTTTCTGTCCCTTATATTGTATCCAGGGCAGATAGTACTCACACCCTTAATCCTAGCATTGCACCATAAGTCAGTCACACACTCTAGATCCAGTCACCTCTGACCACATGAGACTTTAAGGGGACATCTAGACACAAGCCATAAGAGTAAGTAAAATAACTGAGAAGTGGTGAGAGTTTTCCGTTGTACTGTGTTTGTACAGAATTATATTTACAAAAGAAAGAAGTTGCATTAAAATAGGCAATATATAAGGTGGAAGATACAGCTAGACATCTATGCCCCTTCCCAGTTCCATTCAAAGACCCTCTAGCATTTGTGTATACAATCTCTGATCAAAAACTAAGATGAATACAAAGCCATGATTACAGTAAAAGACACATTGCCATGAATCCCCCTCAAAATACCATCATTTCTAACACACTTACTTCATTGTTCTCGTCACTTTCTAAAATGGAAAGTGAAAGTCTTGTTTCTCTTGTGCTGTCATGGCTGCCTTGATGTCCTGAATTGATTCATAATGTTTACCTTATTCATGGTCATTTTGACTTTAGGGAAGAGCCAGAAGTTGCACAGGCGCTTCTTCAAATAAGGCAGATGAGGACACACCGTAAGTGTTTTTACAAGCTTGCCTTTCTGTTGCAAGGCACTTAGCAGCATTCACTGTATTTTTGCATTTCATTTTCTTTTTGAGGCTGGGTCTCAATGTAATTCAGGCTGGCCTTGAACTCTTGGCAATCCTCCTGCTTCAATGTGCCAAGTCCTGGAATTACAGGCATGTGCTAGAAGAGAGGACTTCCAGAACTGCTTCAGAAAGTGGGAAGAATGATGGAGTAAATGGATTTGAAGTGAAGGGGAAGTTTTATTTGGGGGGTGGGGGGTGGAACGGTGGTAATATGTCTAACAAAAATGTAAAATATTCACCAGATAGTCTATTACCCTTTGTATATTTGAACCTTGTTGAGATCCCCCAGTCTGGAAGCCCATAGAGGGGCTATGTGGAAATATGTCATATAGTTTGTTACAGAAAATCAAACTGATTAGTGTAGAGATTGCAGTCTAGGGTGTTCAGGGAATACTGGGGTGTATGTGAGGTGGACAGGTAAATTGATTTCCAACTCATAAGAACATATAAATGCCTGGAATGTGCTCACTAGGCAGTGCATGTGTGTGTATTGTGTGGTGTGTATTGTGTGTGCGTGTGTGTGGTATGGAATGCTTAAGTGAATGTTTGCATTAAAAATTTTTTAAAGGACAGAATTTCTCTTAAGTTTTATGATAGACAGGAAGATTTTCCTTCCCATGTTTGTTTTTATAGCTCCAGCACCCTAAGAATGCAGGCACACAACAGGAATTCTCCTGTGAATTCAGTTCACCTAACAGAGGTGCCCACGGGCCGTGGGCAGCAGCAGCCTGGGGGGTTATGTTGGGCACCAGGATGAAGTCAGATGAATACATGAATATGCTTGAGAGGCTTAGCCTCTGTGGATTATCTGTAGGATGACTAGTCTTGAACATAATTTTCATTTATTTATTTATTTTTGTGGTGCTCCCCAAGGTCTTGTGCATGCAAGGCAAGAACTCTAATACTGAGCTACATCCTCAGCCCAAGCCTTGTGTATTATATGTAGGATTACTATAAATTTTTGGAAGCCATTTGACAACATGCAGCAAAGAATACTTACATATAAGCATTCTTACTGTTTAATTTCATAATTCTATTTATAGGACCCTGTCCTAAAATAATAATCCTAAACGAGGGAAAGTTTTGTTTATAAAGACATTATTGCAGTATTACTTTTTAAAGCTTTATTTTTATTAGTACGTATTTGCAGTGCATAATGATTACATCCATTGTGGGGAGTTGGTGCATGTATATAACACAACTTCAGTTCTTTTTACGTCCTTCTCTTCCCTCCCTGCAGTATTTACTTTTAATAAAGAGTAAAATGAAACTAATCTGTTTGGTAATTGGGAAACAAGTTATTGTGCATATTCTATATGAAATAACACGCTGTTATTAAAATTATAAGGATAACAGTACAAGTATTTACGCTAAATTTTTGAAAGACACAAAGTTAAACATAGAAAATAGTTATAAATTACGGGAAAGATGAGAGCGAAGGAGAAATTTGTTGCGTTTCTCTATGTATTTTTCCTGTTTCCTATAATTTCCTCATTCAGCTAGCAAGTATGCATTGACAATTTACTGTGTGCCACTCTCTGCTCTAGGAATGGGAGGAAAATTGAATAAAATACGAATCCCTAGCAGGGCGTGGTGGTACATGCTTGTAATCCCAGCCCTCTAAAAGGCTGAGGCAGGAAGATCACAAATTTTAGCTCAGCTGGGCAACTCAGAGACTTAGACACTGTCTCAAAATTAAAAAAAAAATAAAATTTTTTTTTAAAAGATTGGGGATGGAGCTCATTGAGAGGGAATTGGGCTCAATCCCAGCCCCCAAACAAAACAAAAATCACACAAAAATCGTATTTTCCTGGAATTTACATTTTGGTGGACGCAGAAAATTAAAAAATAAAACGACGAAATGGCCTATCAAATGATTAGCGCTCAGCAAAAATTGAAGCAAAAAAAAGAGCGTAAAACAGATAACTTATTCTGACCGGTAGGGCTAGGTCAGAGCCCGGGCGGGGCGGGCAGGTTTAGGTGGGGCGCGCGGCGCAGACTAGGTGAAGTGGGTCACGTGTCTCGAGGGGCGGGAGGCGGAGAGCCGAGTCTGGCTGGGCACCTTCCCGACATTCAAGCGGGCGGAGCCGATAACCTAACAAACGTCTTCGGAGCGCCCGGGGGGCGGGGCGTCCGGGGCGCGGTTTGAAAATCCGAAAGCCGAGGCCTTCCGCCCAGTTGGCTTTTCGGTTGGGGGTCGCAGTGGCTGGGAGGTGTGCGGTCGGGCCGAGACGCGCGGTGCAATGGCGACCTTTGTGAGCGAGCTGGAGGCAGCCAAAAAGAACTTGAGCGAGGCCCTGGGGGACAACGTGAAGCAGTAAGGGCGGCGAGGGCACAGCCTTCAGCCCAGCGCGGGGGGCGCTCTC
The DNA here is from genome assembly GCA_004363535.1 of Dasyprocta punctata. Taxonomy (NCBI): domain Eukaryota; kingdom Metazoa; phylum Chordata; class Mammalia; order Rodentia; family Dasyproctidae; genus Dasyprocta; species Dasyprocta punctata. The sequence continues at coordinate 3,435 of RJWM01002351.1, read as the reverse complement.
GGGCCCTCGGGAGGCCACCCGGTGGGGAGACTGGGCTCTCCGCCCCGGGCCTGGGCAGCCTAGCGCCCTCCGGGGCGCTGCGGGATCCGGGTGGGGTCGGGGGCGCCGCGCTCCTGGGCCCCGGGCGCTGCGGGGCGGCTGGGCCGAGCGGGCTTCCTGGAGGCGACGCGCGGGGAACGCGGGCGAGCCGGGTCCCGGCCCCCAGTGCGGCGACTGTTACTGGAAGGCTGTAACTGTAGCGGGCGGCAGACCCGTGCCGAGCCCCACGGCGGGGCCGGGCGGGGGCGGGCGCGCTCGTGCTCGTGCACTCCTCGGATGCCCCCCGCCCGCCTGGCCCCGAACCCCGCTCCCCGCAGGAACCCAGAGCGCAGCGGGCAGGGGCCAGGCCAGGGGATACCGCGCGAGGACCCCTCCCCTTACAGCGAGAAGGACGTTTCTGACACATTCTGTTAAGAGTTTTATTTTTCAAAAATCTAGGAAGCACCTGGGCATGGTGGTGCCCGCTTATAATTCCAGCTCTCAAAAGCTGAGGCAGGAGGATCACCGTGAGTTCGAGGCCATCCTGGGCTACATGATGAATTCAAAACTAGAGCGCCTGTCTGGCAGGCGCGAGGTTGTGAGTTCAATCCCAGGTGCCGCAAAAAAAACCAAAAAAACAAAAACCAAAAAATCTAGATTAAATTACTTCGGGAGATCCTGTCTCAACCCCCGCCCCGCCCCCCAAATCTAGGAAACATTTTTTAAAATTTATAGTTATAGTGCCCTGTGTGGTTGCTGCTGGGTGACCTCTGTGGTGCCTTCTCTATTTTCATTACTCAGTGGATGACTTACAATGTTGGTAGATGAACAAGGAATTTGGGGATACTTTTTCTCCAACACTTTCTTCTTTTCAACCACCTCTTTATTATAACTGGATTGACGTTACATAGCCGGGGGTGTCACAAATGATTTTCGGAGTTTTTTCCTTCATGTGAGATTTTGGGGTGGCAGTTAGGTCCTTTTCGTCCTAACAAAAGACAAATCAGACAAAGACTGGGATTGAAATTAATCCATTAATTTAGCAGCAGAGTTACTTCATTTTTTGTAAACATTAGGTGACTTCCAAAGATATAGTGGCTTACTTAAAATCACATTTTAATGTTTATGTTTACTGTCAGTCTATTCCTTGCTAATTTATTAAACACTCTTTATTTTAAAAGGTATACTTGACAGCCTTCACATGCAATTAACTATAGCCTTTTATTTGTGTACTATACTTTCACTCTCTTCCATCCACAATGCTTAGAAATATTTGAAGGCAAATTCATACTACAGTGAATTTGAGGGACATGACTTGTGTGTTTGATTGACTTTAACCTGATTAGATACAACCATGCCTTCCATGATCCCACAGTTACTGCTGGTGCACAGTGAGTTTAGGGTTGCCAGGCATATTTTTGAAGACCAAAAAATGCCAAGCATGTTTTGTTCGTGTTCCTTATTATGTTTCTAAAGGCCAAAACTGACTATCTAATTTTGGTCAATTATGGATATATGTGGGTGCATCTGTAGGGCGAATCCATAGTAAAAATGTAGCCAAAGGTGTCATTGCTGAGAACAGCTAATGGTACAGTGTTGTATTGTTCTGCATTTGTGTTTCCATTCTTTCCTTGACCTACTTTCCCTTCTGTTCCTCAACAAGTGTCTTGTGGTTAAACAATCTGTAATAATGCTATACGCTCATTTCTCCATAAGCAGTTTGCTTTGGTTTGCACAACTTGGCCATTTAAACGTGGTCCTCAGTGATGACAGATAAAACATAAGGTTATGCAAAGAGCCTGCCTGCATGTGAACTATTACTGTTTACCCAGTGACCCCAAAGGACCTTTATATATGCCAGATCAAGTTGTCACCTGTGTCAGGTTCCAGAAGGACATGCTAGCAAACTCACTTTGTATAGTACCCAGTAGAGTTTATGTTCAAATAGATGCCTAATATTTTGAGAATTTGGTTATAGATTACTTAATTTTCTCCAGGTACCTCCAGTGCTTCCTGGTCCAACTTTTTGCACTCATTATGTGTCATCCTTAGCCTCCTAGAGATTGACTAACTCTGTTTTTGGTATTGTGAAGGGAAGCAGGTATTTGTCTGTCTTATGCAGTGAATTAATGGCGATCAGGACTGAGGAGCAAGCCTTCAATTCTTGATAGCAGTTCTGTCCATTTGGGCTGGAAAGTTTGTCTTGGAGAAGACAAATAACATTGTATTGGCAGAACTTCCTGGTACAGCTTTAAGTTAGTTCTGGAACAAGTTCACTCATGCCAAATAGGGTTCTATTTCTGTCTCCCCTGTGAAACGGTGGCATAGGACTTTTAAGTAGTAAAGGTATGTTCAGTTATGATCTTATGTTGAATACAATGGAATAAAAAAGGCCTTTGGTTTTCTAGGGAGAATGTATTTTACTCCTTTCATGGTTTTTCCTGTGTTTGTTTTTTCTTAAAAAGGATAATCAGGTGCCCTGCCAGTCTGAAAGCTGATGCAGGAGCATTGCTTGAGTCCAGGAGTTCAAGACTAGCCTGGGCAACAATAGCAAGACCCGGTCTCCCAAAAATAGTACAAAAGCATCTACTTTTTTGAAATTCCTGATAACATATTAACTGAGCGCTACAGCTAAATGTGTTTTGCTGTTGAGTGAAATGGCAGTGTCTTAGGTCTTGTGCCACTTTCTCTGTAAAAGCTGTGGGTTTTAAAATGCACAGAGTCCAAAACTGTGTACCTAATTACATGCACAGGAATTTACAGAGTTACATACTAACATAACTGGAAGCTCACGCATGTGCGGGAGAAGCCCTTTTGTGGGTATATGTGGCACTGTGTCAGACCATCTCATCTGGGAATTTTAAAAATGTTCTTTGATTAGCAACTCCAGGGAGCATTAGAATGCAAGATGAGCTTGAGTTGAAAGTAGTAAGATTTGGAGTCACTTAATCCTGGTCCAGGAAGGCTTCTTTAAATGGGATGTGAAAGATATATTTTACTCATGTTTCTTACAATGTTGCTAAGGTATAAAAGGTTAAAAAAATTTTTTTTTCTACCAGCTATTTGGTCATTTTTATGTTTAAGTGCAAGTCTTCATTTTTAAAACCACTGTGTCTCATGGCCTTGAGTCTTACCTTTGTGGTAAGAAATTTAGAAACCCATTTCTTTTTTTTTTTTTTTTTTTTTTTTTTTTTTTTTTTTTTTTTTTTTTTTGGTGTCACTGGGGATCAAACTCACAACCTCGCGCCTGCTAGGCAGGCACTTAAGCCACTGAGCCAAACTCCCAGCCCTAGTTTTTTGAGGCAGAGTCACACTATGTAACTCAGGCCGGCCATGCGCTTGCATTGTAGCCCAAACCAACAACTCACAATACTTCTCCTACCTCAGCCTCCAAGTGCTGGGATTAAAGGCGTGTGC
>RJWM01002350.1:0-130748 GCA_004363535.1 Dasyprocta punctata | reverse complement strand
AGTTCTGTCTGATTTTAAAGGAATAAATCAGAGCAACATATTGAAGCACCTACTAAATATATCTCAAATGCATAAAAATTTTCCTCAAAAATTGTAAAACTCAAGCCATCTACTAATCTATTCATAGCACTGAACCAAACTAATTATGACACATTCTTAGCTCTTCTCCAATAACTTCCCTGTGGGTGAAAATTAGGTATTTCACATCCATTTATGCCTTTTAGTCATATCTTCAATATTTGTACTATTTCATATGTTCACCAGTTCCTACTGTGGTTTCCAGTTATTTTAGACTCGGTTACCTGCAGACAGACCTGGATCTGTAACAGTCATCCAATCTCCCATAGCAATATTCAGAGCCAGGGTACCTGAGGAACTAGTTCAGCGCTGCGACATACAGCCAGCTGCTATCACTCTTTTATGTAGGCATCTCCTTAAAAGCAAAAGACAGAATAACTGCATCTAAATGCAAGCAAATAAGAAATCAATGTGTAAGAATTTGGTGTATGTGCTTCAAAATGGAAGGATTTTGCAGTATTTATTCCCATGCAGATACGGAATATACTAAAGCTTAAGAATTATACCAGCAGCATTTCTAGACTTACGAATTTGCTTATAATTTGAGCCAGGTATGGTGGCACACACCTGTAATCCCAGCACTTGAGAGGCTGAGGCAGGAGGATCGCTTCAAGTTCGAGACCAGCCTGGGCTACAAAGTGAGTTCAAGGCCAGCCTGAACTGCATAGTAAGATCCTGTCTCAAAAAAATAGGGCTGGGGATTTAGCTCAATGTGTAAGTGTTTGCCTGGCAGGCACGAGGTTGTGAGTTTGATCCCCGGTACAAACAAACAAACAAAAAAAAGCATTATATTACATGAATAAATATAAAATATATTTGCATTACTCCATACATAAGATGATGTGGAACCCGAGCTGACTCCATACAAATCTAAGGTACAGTACTACACGATGTAACACTTTTACGTTATATCCTTTAGTACGCTGGTACCCAACTTTCTGGCTTGCCTGGCTCCACTGAGTGAAGTGGAAATGTCCTGGGTCACATGCAAAACATAATTAATGAGCAGAGGTAACAAAATTTCCCTTATTTTTATACTTTTTATTATAACATTGATATGAAATGACACAACAAGCCTAATTTCAATAATTAAATAAGAAATGTGTCTGCTTAACAACAGTAAACACCTATCTTCTCAGGCACACATACATTAGGGAGGATGATACACTGCCACTGGTAATCCCTGCGTTCTACTCGTCCAGTTGCACAAGGGCTCTGTACGTCTGATCCAGGCAGGCTTTGAGCTGACTGTGTGGGAGCACAGGAGGCAGAGGCAGGGCAGCACCACACAATCGAGCCATGAAAAACGTCTTTTCATGTCACATAATGTTAACAGTTTATGGTCTCGTGGGGCCACGTTACCAGCTGTCCAGGGCTGTGTGCCGCCTGTGGGCTGCAGCTTAAACACGCCTTCTTTAAAACAAAGTACAACTCTCATTTAGGTAGATGGGAAAATGACAAAGTCCTGGGCCTGCATTCTTTCTTCCCCAAATATATTAGCAAAGCTTTTCACTTACATGATAATTCCTAGTGTTGGCATAGATGTAGGGAAATGAATACTCCCACACACTGCTATTCAGATAACATCAGTTTCTATTACCAAGCACTTCTGCCAACAGGTCTTAAAAATGAAAAATATCAATAGAAGAAATCTCATTTCTAAAATTTCATTCTAATAAAATAATGTGTACAGACAGTCATCTACAGGTTGTTCTTTACAATACCAAAAAAAAAAAAAAAAATCTGGAAACATGCTCCACAGTAGAAAACTAGGTAAGCCCATGACACGTTTATGCTGTACAACACTGTATGGACTTTACACAAAACTGTGCACAATTAGGGTGGGACAAGTACTTTAACAAAATGTAAAGGATTATAAATACCTAAAAGGTCAGACAGATAAATGAAGGGGACTAAGTATAAGACATAAAACTGTTTCCATCTACCATAGAGATAACGGAAGCGATAAATATTTCTCCATGGTAAGAAAAACAATTTAAGTGAAACTGCAAGCAGCATCTGTCCACTGAATGCAAGGTCAGGGGAGGAGGAAAACTGGTGGCCACCTGCCAGCTCTCTGGACAGCTGCTCTTCAGCTATGGCAAACTGCAGTCGAGAGGAAGCAGGGCCCGTGGTGACAGATCTTAGAATTTCTAGGGACACTGGAATTCTGGACTCGTATGTGCAGTATTCCTATCTGTAGATATTAGAAGACAATTACAAACTTTTTAATTCTATGCCAGTGACTCTGTGGGAAGCAGGGAGGGTAGGAGGAAGACATGAAGCCTAGTAGATGCAGAAATGATCTGCATCTTAACATGAGATGGTTACAGGTTATATACGCTTAAGATCTGTGTCCTGAAGTACAGATATTCATTTAATTATCTACCAGTTTAGCAACTGTTTGGACTTATGACGAAGGCACACAGTTCAGATTTAAGACCCACTGCCTGGACTCATGACTTGTCTTTTATTTTTTTCACGCACAGTTCTGTGCATCTTGTTGATGGAGTCTCAATGTCTTTTGTTTTTTGTATTGTATACCTTGATTATGTAGCATTCTAATTTTTGCAGATTGTGCTGTGTAGTACAGTACTGTAGTTTTACCTTCTGCTACACATTACAGTAATGCATGTAAGAGTTACGCACATAAAAGGAAAGTCACCAAGTTGAAGTTTCCTTCCATCATTTCTTAATACTGTAATGCACATACTATATACAACTCCTCACTTTGCAAGTAATTTTTTTACAACCTAGCCACAGAAATGGAACTTGGTCCTTAAACAAGGAGTGTCTGTATAAGTTACAGCTCAAAACAATAACACTATATAACAAGTCAGATAAAATGCCTCTTTAGGCCAGATCCAAACTGAGGATCAAGTGTTTATGATCCTTGTTCTGCATTTAGGGGAAAACAGTCACAATATTATGAACGTATCCACCCATTTAATTATATTGAACTCCCACTGTGCACGAGACATTTTTTTAGGCACAAGAGAAGTCTTGCTCAGGAAGTTCACATTGTGGTGAGAGTGGCAAAGGACACTGCAGAGGCAAGCAATAAATTAACACTGAGCGACAAGCACTACAAAGAAAAAAAATTCATGATACGACAGAGTTTTGGTGGGAGTACCTAGATTAATCAGGGAAGGCTATTATGACATGGAGACATCTGAACTGAGACCTAAATGATGTCAAGTCCATTACAAGATAATCAATGACCAGAGTAGCTTAAGCAGAAAAAACAGCAGGCACAAAGACCTGAGACAGAAATGAGCTTGCTAAGTATGAGAAACATAAAGAAACAGTAAGAAAGGCTGGGAGGCAGAAAGTTGGATTTCTCTGAATTGTGATGAAATGAAGGACTTTGGCTTTAGGCAAGAAAGCAACAATCTCCTGTCTGCTTTAGGAAAGATGACTCTGGCTTTGCTGTGAGTACCACAGACTAGGTGGGCAACTAAAAAGGCTGGCACCAATAAGGAGACTACTGCAATAATCCAAGTAAGACAACAGGTGTTGCATTACAGTTCCAATGGAGGAGGCAGAAACAGGTGGAAGAAACAGGCGTGTATTCCGAAGAAAGGAACTTCAAGATTCGCAGATGGATTAAAACATGAATGAAAGAGGAACCAAGAATGATTTTGTAGGTCACGGAGTGGCACACAATATAGAGCAGATAATGTTAAGCGTCATTTTCCATGCATGAAGGTTATGCAGTCTGGCTCCAAGTCTTGCCAGCTTCCTACTTGCTCTCTGGTAGAGAAATACTAAACTATTTTGTACTTCCCGCTGCACTTAAATGGATGCCTTCACTAACAGGATGAGCAGCATAAAGACTGAGTCTGCACCAAATAAGAAAAATATTAATTTTACTTTTGGCTTTAGAGATATAGCTGTAAGCAAATCAGAATGCAAGAGGCAATGAATCCACCTATTCTAAAAGGTCGAGCACGCTGCTTGGCATATGAGAAACACATAATTAATATTAGTTACCATCATCATCTGGTCATAGGGCTGTTTGGTATTAATGACAGGACTAAAACATGTAACAAAATGTACCATTACTCTTCAGGAAAGTTGGACACAGACACTTAAGATGATTTAGAAATAATTATCTTTTAAAAATACATTAAGCAGGGGGCTAATCCTTTGTAATAAAGAGCTCTGAGGGGAAGAATAAGAGCAGAAGAAACAAACAGGCAGTTTTCCAAGACCTTTTTGTTCTTCGTTAAGGTGTCTGTAAGCACCTTATCTATGAGCACAACTATCTATTCTCCCTTTACAGAATGATAACGGCCAAAATGTGTCTATCACATATCCATTTTTCAAAAGTGCAATTTAAGTCAGTTACACTGTAAATTTGGCTTTCCAGTGCCTTCAGATTTAAACACTGAATTGTCTCACTAACTAAAACTTAATAAAAGCCAGCAAAATATATAGGTCTAGTTAAATATTCACAGTGAAAACTAGAAGCCCATTTTGAAGTTCTATGAAACAACTTACTAACAGTGTAGGATTTCAGTAGATGATTCCACACAAGCTAAGTTTCCACAAGCCCACTTCTGTTCAACTATGCACCAAATAAGACACTGTGTGACTTAGGATAAAATACCCACCCAGTTTTTTTTTTTTTGTAGGAAAAGAAACTTACAACTTAAGATACACCCCAAAACTAAGAGGCTAATTCAAGCAAAGTATTGCATTCTAGATCACAGCTAAAATTTCACTGAAAGTTGTAAACTACTTTTATGAAGATGTTAAACTGAGTCAAATTGCCAGGTGTGGTGGCATACACCTGTAATCCCAGCAGGCACATGTCTGTAAAAGGGAGGCTGAGGCAAGAGGATTGCCATGAGTTCCAGGCCAGCCTGGGTTACACAATGAGTTCAGGGTCAGCCTAAATAATATCACTAGACCCTGTATCAAAAAACAAAACAAAACAAAACAAAACAAAACAAAACCTAAGGCAAATGAATTTAAAAGCAGAAGGTAGCAAAAACATACTTTGCATAAACCTAATATATGCTATCTCACAAGCCTACTGCAACGTGAAAGCTTCAAAAGCAACCAGACTCCATTACAAACCAGGCACTGAGACACGAATTCACACTGCAGATTTGATCAAGTGAGAGCAAAACATTATACAGTTGATGTGATTATCTATGAAAAATCATGTGAGAACAAATCTGCTTACACTAGCATTATTATTGCAGCTTCATTTGAACAAAAACATTAAGAGCAAATCATATTTTGATTTAAGTAATCTGGAGCCTAAGATTTTCTGTACGTGCTCGTGGTTAGGGCAGCTGCCCAGAATTCCAAGATAGCTCAAATTTATGACTGAATTTTAAGAGCAAACTTGAAGAATAAAGAATTTAAATACCCTGTAAATGCTACTGCGTTCATCTAAGATTGTTGGGGGAAAAATCCTGAAATATAGTCATGCAAAGGAGAAAAACCTATAAAGTAATAAAAACAAAAACAAAAAACAAAACGATACTTTCTCTTCATCTCAAGAATATAGAGACAGTGTTATTCATTACTGGTGGGTAGAATGTATATAGTCATTTAATAAACTTCTTGTTGCAAGTAATTCTCAAGGCAGAGTCCAATCAATAATCTTCATAAAAGAAAATATTAATTACTGATAGGTGTAAAACAAACAATTTCTGCATAAAGATTAACTGATCACTTTCAGAGAAATGCTTTTGAAATACTGTATTTTCCTTATATGTAGCCATAAGTTCCAAAGTACCAAATCCACATATATCAGATGTAAAATAAGAAAGGATACTCTGCTCTTTTTCTGGAGAAAATGTTACCCAGAGTTTAAGAATTATCTAGTACATAATTCTCTAGTTTAGAATCTGGGTAGAGAACTGAGAAGCAGTGATACATTTGAAGTTAATATTGTACCCTTTCACAAAGAAAATGAAGACACTGTTAAGTTTCATAAATCTATCACTGTTCATGTCAAAGTATTTTATTTCATATTGTTTTTTCTATATTCAAGACAAGAGGCGCCAGGTGTGATGACACACACCTGTAATCCCAATCCTCGGGAGGCTGAGACAGGAGGATCACTGAGAGTTCGAGGCCTGCGTAGGCTACAAAGTGAGTCAAGGCCAGCCTGAACTGCATAGTGAAACCCTGTCTCAAAAAGACAAAACAAAACAAAATGAAACAGACAGGAAACTAGGGCTGAGAGAGACCAATAGGACTAATGACCAGCATGTTTCTAATTGGTTATGAATCCAAGACACAATTTGTTTTCAAAATTCTGTGCTCCTTTCATTCTATCAACAAACTTTCAACTCTGCACGTGTAAACCAAGCAACCTACAGCAATTAAACGAGTACAATCAAAAATATTTCCATTGCGTTTATTCAAAAGATTTATAATGTATTTTAAATGATTTCATTCAGAGCATATGATTTGTGATTTGTGCTGGAACTTATTACTTAAATTAAGATCCACCTATAAAATTCATCTTTGCTTTGCTAGATTCTTTTTCATTTATAAATAATATTATACCTTAGATAAACAAACTCCATCTTAAGAGTAAATATTAATGCAACATATAAATTAAGGATTTTTAGCAAAAACATTGCAGGTGCTCATTAATTTAACTTTTTCCCCCCACCCACAAAGTTCCTTAGCTAATTCGTTCTACACCAGAGACCTAGGCTCTTAATACACTGTACATCAATCACTTGTAGAGCTCCCCACTCCAATTACTCCTGTGCCTTGGGTTACTCTTATCCTTCAGTACAGGCTGAAGGATCCTTCAGTACAGGCTGAAGGATCCTTCAGTATCCTTTCCTGATTAGCTTCTAACAGAACACAGCAGAAGCGACAGGATTTCACTTTGAAGATCACATTATAAAAAGGCTGTAGCTTACACAGAAGTTTGCTTTCTCTTAGATCCCTCCCTCTGGGAAAGCAAGTCATGGTGGTGTGAGCAGCCTTACATCCAATGTGACAGGAACACTGGTCTGGGGCAAACGGGAGATTAAGGCTGCCAGAGCTGTATGCGTGATTTTGAAAGTGCCTCTCACCTCAGCCAAAATGAGATGCCAGCAATCCCAGCCAACACCTTGCTGGCAGCCTTATGAGAAACACCAAGCAGAGGCACTGAGCTAGGTGGTGCCCAGATTTCTGACTCAGAAACAGTGAGATCACAAATGCCTGTTGTGTTAAGCTGCTAATTTTTGGAATTATTTGTTATGAAGAAATAGGTAACTAATACAAGTTTTCTGTTTTGTCTTTTTTACACATCACACCTTCACCCTCAGCAGGTTATCTCGGAGCTACTGTCACCCCAAAGGGTTCCTGGACCATGGAACAGCAAATGCCCAACCAGACATCTTCACCACGCCTCTCAGCCTTGCGCAGACCCAGGCTTTGTGCACCACACCGGGGCTGAAGGGACCGGTATTCCTGCTCCCCGTGACCTCAAGGGGCGACTTGAGTGGAACTGCAGAGGGCTCCTGGGAAGTAGCAGCTTCTACGAGTTTTGATATATAAAAATACATATATTTTGATAATGTACACATAATACATATCATATATATGTATGTGAGTCCCTTTAAAACTTTGTGACTCTGTAATTTACATCTCCTGATAAAATAAAAATGATATTGCACTACAAATACAACTGATCAAGTTATCACAATGATACATTTAGTATTACAATTAACCACTCCATGTTATAGTTGGATGCCTCCCCCACTATCTTATGAACGTCTAGGGAGGGTGGAGAATACTCTTGTATTCTTCTTGGCAGCCAAGATTTCTGCTCGGTAAATCATACAATCAACTGAATCCCACATGCCACACTCGCTCCAGCCTCTGTCCTCCTCCTGTGCGCTCTTCATTCATCCCCAATACGCTTTTTCCAAGCACAGCTCAACCACTTTCAAACTGTCACTCAGCTATCTCCAAAAACTCCAGCCCCCAACACTCTATTCTCAAGCCCTGTCCTCCAAGCTACACTCCTAAGCACCACAGTTAACATTTCTGTATTCCCTTCCACCAAACCTAATGGAATCGAGGACTACTCAAGTAAACAGCTCATCATGAATTAATATGCTCATTCTGATAAGTAATCATAAAGGAAGGAAATGGAAAAGATGAATCAACATTTTAGAAAAAAGTATTATTCATTTCCATTTTTCTTGTCTTCAGAGAGAGCTCAGCAAAAACACAGTATGTTGATTACAAACATTTCCTTCACACAGTGCACTATATTAAGGGTTCAAGTTCACCTGAAATCCAAACTTGAGAAGGCACAATGTCTACCTAATCAGAATTCTAAAACTTCAAGTGTCAGAAAATAATAGCTTTCCTTTACACAGGAACATAGTAACATTATACCATCTGGGCTTCCAAATATCGCACAGGAATATTCACAAATAGCTAATTAAGTTTCTGCTAAAATATCACAAAGTTAGAGTAACCCGGTTACTGTACTGGGTTGGGAGGTAAAACTGTTAAACAGAAGTCTTTAAACATTAGTCCTATACTATAAACTCAGTTCATAAAACTTAAGAATTCAGTTAACAGTGTACTTTAAATAGATGTTATTACTCTCAAAAACTAAATAAATAGGGATTATTTAAAACATTAATAAACTACTGTAGTTTTGTTACAGAGGAACTATAGCTTCTAATTCTGCTACAAATACCTTTCCTACCTTAAAACAATTCAGTTGTGGAGACCAATATAGAAATGCACTAAACTGAATCTCTTAAAAACCTATTTTTACAAATTAAAAATCTAAACTTACTTGCATGACATAATTTAATAATATGGATATTTTCCATACAAAACTAATTCAAAAATTAATTTTTTATATGTAACAGGATGGCCAAAACACAAAATTGGTTATTACCGTAACAATTTGCCTTTCTGATGAGTTAGTGGCTACTAAAGGGATTTGAAACTGGGGAGCACAGAGCCAGCAATGCTCACCTCACAGGACTGGGTTAGGAAAAAATGAAGCCTAAAATGGCTACACTTTGGTTCCGGCTGGAATGGGTGATTTCCGGTGGACATGAAGTCCAAGTCAGCAAGATCTCAGTGCAGGTGCACCTGAGAAAAAAGGCACGTTCAGACATTTTCATAACTCCGAGTCTGTTCTTCAAGCTGCCTGAATCTCAAATGAACCTCCCCAGTCTGAACTGGCGATGAGACAGCGATCAGGTCAACAGTGGGGGTCGTAGCCTGACTAGCTCATTTACTACAAGACTGTCTCTCCAAGTGGTTTTCTCACCATAAGAAAGGGTGCTAATACCTACTTATTTGGATTTTCATAGGTACTTACCAAGATATCAGGTGGAAGACTAGCATAGTGCAATGGTGACAGAGGGTATCCATTTGAGAAACACAAGTGCCAGGTAGTGCCTAAATGCTTTATGAAGTCAATCCTCACAATGACCCAGTGTTATATTATTATTTTCCTTTCACAGATAAGGAAACTGAGGCAGACATCTTAGGTATTCTGTTCAAGGGCACAGAATTAGAAAGTAGCAGAGGCAGGATTCTAATCCACCCAGACTACAGGGCCCATTCTAGTCTCTTGTACTGTCTCCTAACACCACTCCTGTGAAGATGGGACTCATATCTTTCAACCAAGCAAAGACTGCCTAAAACAGTGCAAAGACACATATTATGGTGAATATTTCATGTCTACCCTACTTCAGATTGAGGGATACAACTCAGTGAAACTCCTAGCCAAAATTTACTATTAAACAAGTACCTTCTTGCTTAAGGAACTACGTGCTATACTTCAAATTCCTTACATATCCTTGAGCTGATTATTGCTGCAGGAGAAACTGGCACAAAGGTAAAACACAAGGACCCAGAGTCACACCTCCTGGTTTTAAGCCACAGCTCTCTCACTTACAAACTAAATGATCCTGAACAGAAATCCCTGGGCCTCATTTTTCTCATCTGCAAAAGGGGAGTAAAGTCAGTCTACCTTAGAGAATTTTTAGATTACACAGTAAAATTAGTTAATAAATTTACTTAATCATTCTAGTAAGTAATCTTATACATGTAAGGGGTATGAAACAGTCTTGTGCACATGGGAAAACAAAAGTTACCTATTGTTAACGATTGTACTAACTTGAAAAGACCAATTTTGTTCATAATAAAGCAGAACAACATCCAACATGACCTTTTTGGTCTCTTAAAAATATGTAAAACTTCTGTGCTATAAATATGCATGTTTGGGCTGGGGATATAGCTCAGTGGCACAGTGCCTGCCTGGCAAGCCCAAGGTCGTGAGTTCGACCCCTGGTACCATCCCTCTCCCCGCTCCCCCAAATATATATATATAAATATATATATATAAATAATATATATATAATAAATATAAATATATTTATAAATATATATAAATATATAAATAAATATATAAATATATATAAATATATATATATAAATATAAATAGATAGATAGATGTTTGTTGAAAAACAGAAAAGACTGTAAGGAAAGACCAATCAAGGAATAGGAAGGGGAATGGCAAGGGCAGGAATTTCATTCTTTTCTTCATACACTTTCATACACACACAAAAAGATATTCTGGAAATTCTTTTTTGTCTCTCCTTAATTTTCTGTAAATGAATGTGTTTTTTTATACAATAAAAAAATTCCATATTTTTAGAAGTAAGGCTAAGAGGCAAAGAGAATGAAGGGCACCACTATCAAACAGCAAAACTAACAGTAGAGTGGCATGAATAATACAAAAAAAATTTTTCAAAAAGACCTGTTGGGCAAAATCTAGTTAGAAACTACACAGATGTTCCAAGTTATGCAGATAATCATGTATTGGGTCCAGAACTTTACCAGAGGTCAGAAATTGTTTTAGAAAACAAGCTTCAAAAATCTGAAGAGTAAATCTTTCCACTAACCAACTATACTTCTAGATATCCACGCCACATGTCCGGTGATCCAAGTGAGTAAGCACAACAGACAAGACATACAGACTGTCTCATTTGGCACAGCAAGAAACTAGACACAATCCTAATATCCACCATACGGAAAGGAGTAAAGACTGATACATACAGTAAAAACCAAAAGAGCTACTCTAAGATCATTAGAGAATGAAACAGATTTGTGTGTACAGTACAAAAACAAATTATGGATTGAGAACAATATGATTGCCTTTTTTTGCTAAATCAAGCCACACACATCCAAGAGAAAGTTTTTCTACAGAAGTTACAAACCATTACAAATGTCACTCCTGGGGATGGGCTGGTCAGGTGTGGGCTGGGAAGTAAAAGACCAGGACCTTCATACACAGAGCAGTGCTCCTGTCTCTCAAGAAAAATCTCAATTAAGATAAATGGCAAACTCCATCAATCCAGTACACTTCTCACACCTATTCCACACAGTCATGCACACTCGTGAACCAGGGTAGTGCAGTTCACACAGATGGCCTGCTACGTCAAAACATGTCTATGAGAATGTGTGTGGGAATCTAGCCCATTGATGAGACAGAGAACAGAAATAGAGAAACCAGACTTTCCCCAACTGTTTGCAAGCATAAAGTCACACGGTACCTACAGACCTAACATAGGTAGACTCTGCCTCAGCTCAATTACTATTCCAACTTGGTGGAAGGAAAGGAAGGGGACCGACAATAGGGCATTGTAACAATGTAATTTTTAAATATATCGTCAAGTCCTACCTCTATATTAAGTGGCACATTAAATAAACCAAGAGAAACAGTCGTAAGTCATGGAATATAAACTAATTTAATTGCACCTTCACAAAATTGTAAAATTATATGTACTGTACCTCAAATATTTGAAACAATTTTAAACTCTACCCAGGCAGTCTGGCTCTTAAGGCACCAAGAGTCCTGGGTCCTAGGCCTTACTGCCAATTCAGGGGCTGAACTGCTTTGGGTCCCAGAAGCCAAAGTCGATGACCCTCCCCCACTTAAGAATCAAGCACAGGCAGGTGGGCTAAAGTCTCAGAAGATCTATGAAACCATTCATAGGTCTGCAAAGGATTCACGCACTGGGGGTTAGAAGCTATACTAGTTTATAACATAAAGGCAGCAGCAAAGAAAATGATGAATGCTCAATATCTACTGCATGCCAGATGTGGATAATCAGCTGTCACTTAATCCCTAAAACAGCTACCTACAACAGTAGATGTACCACGATTTTACTGATGGAAGAACTGAAATTAGGTAATTTACCTGGCTGCGAACCAAGAAGGGAGTAACAAAAGTTCCGGTATTTGACGTGAAAGATAAGAACAAAACCTAGGTATATTTAGCATTCTAAACCCTCAAAGACTCTGGCTTCCTCTTGACACTCTGCAAGTATCCTGGGTGAATGATGCAAATCTTCTCATAATAAAATCACATGCCTGAGGATGGATTTACTTACTATTTATTTCTAAGGTGCTGTCTCACTTTTATATTCTAGATCCTACAGGAGTATTCCAAAACTTTAGACAAGGAGATTACAATTAACTAGCAAAAGACTGATAAATTCAACACTCCTACAGTATAAAGATTACAGGCAGTGGCTATTATACAGGCACTACTATATGCAGTGGCTATTATATTATTATAAGCAGTGTAGATTACAATTACATTTAGACTATATCCAATCTAAAAATCATATGCAGTCACATCATTTTAGAACAATATTCTGTGAAATTCCTCCAAACCCAATGTTTCCAAAGTAAGTTCCACTTTTAGCAACACTGGCACAAAAATACTTTCTTATTGCACACTGTATGCCAGGAATTATGCAGGTAATTTTTTAAAATACTTTTCTTGCTATACACCACACTCCCTTCTTTAAAAAGCACTTTTATAATATGAAAACAAAATTTTTCAAGAAAGATAAACAAAATGGTGAAATTAATGGGCAGGGGCTAATTGGCTGATTTAACCAGTAACAGTGAGTATTATGAAAGATAAATACTTTAGAGGTTGGGCAGCACATGGTGACTAGCATATAAACTATCTTTGGTCCCAGACAGATAACAGTGTCATTTAGATAAAGAGAACAGAGGAGTAAAGTTAATAAGGCTGGGTCTGGGTAAATGTGTGGAGATAAGTTCAGTGCAGAACTCACTGGATTGAGAGAAATCGCCACAAGACATTCAAATAGAGATAAACTCCAGGCCTTGCCCGGAAACCAAAGGACATTAGGAGCAAGTTTAGAAGTCATCAGTCACCATTCTGTTCTTCACTGATTAATTACAGCACTTTTATATAAAATAGAAATAATAGCTGGGTGCAGTGGCACACGCCCACAATCACAGCGCAGGGGAAGGTGAGGTAGGAGGATTGCCAGCCTGGGGTACAGAGTGAGTTCAAGACCAGCCTGAACTACACAGCGAGATTCTATCCTAAAACATCAAAACAAAACAAAACAAAAAACAGAATTATTAAGTGTACAATAAGTATAAGCTATTTTGTAGGCAATGTCAGGATACTAACATTTATCTAATTATCATAGCCATACAAAACAGGAGGTATGATTACCACCCCTCACAAATGAGTAAAAAGATTACACAGCTAGGAATTCCATGGTCAAACCAAACATGTGCTTTGGGAAAATATGAGGGAGATAGGGAAGGAAACCTAAAGCAAGAATTAACGAAAGTGTAGGATTTTATTTAAGATTGTTCTGATTGTTTAACTGGTTTTAGTTTAATTTCTGTCAAAAACTTACTTTTGTTAACTTGAAAGATATTATATACCTTATCTCAGAATCCTATACTTCCAGCCTGTTATTTCCCAGCCTTCATACTAACACTGAGATCCTGCACTACAGCTGTAACTTCCCCTTATGGAGTCATAGCTTATCTTTGAATCCCTATATCCTGTCTCAACAAAGGAAGATTCAGCAGAAGTCTGTTGTATGATTTCCATTTTCCTAAAATTTCTAAGGTTTCAATGAAGTATTTTTCAACTTTAATTGCTGTGTGAGGCACTTGCTTTCAGATACTGCTTGAACTGTCCATGTTAGGAATGCTTCAGGATCAAATTATTTGCTAGAAATACTCTTCTGAAGTAAAAACAAAATTCCTCAAAACCATTTCAAGGTTCCCTACTTCCTGCTGCTCAAAGTTCACAGCACCTTTCCTGAGCCTTATCACTAACACAACCCCACCTGAGTCCAACTCGACCAAGCCATCTGCAATTCCTCACCCATATACTGTTGAACATACCAACTGTTGGTGAATGCCACCTCCATCGAGACACTGCTTAAATTCTTTTCTCAGTCCTTCCCATATTTGCATTTCCCCCCTTCTCCTTTACTGTTCTACATGCAAACTCCTCTAGGCAACAATTACCTTTTATCTTGAGGTATGGCAGGTATCAGCATAATGTTTAATGAATGCAATTAAGACTCACTAAAGCATAATTCAGTAAACCTGCTGATACTAAGGCACACTTCTAAGGTTGTTTTCCATCACTAATGAAACTGTTTTTCTGTACCTTCACTGCCAGCAGGATTGCCAAAAACACAAAAGAAACTCACATGGTATAAAGATTTTGTATCATGAAAAATAGTCAAATCAGTCCATTTCATAGCTCTTAAAAATATAGAAAAATTCCACCTTAAAAAGCTTTGGAACTGTTCCTGGGAATCTTTTTCCATTTTTTTGTCATGCCATCTCAACATACAGCCTATGCTGGGCTCAAGCAATCCTCCTACCTTAGCTGCCCCAGCAGCTGAGATTATAGGCATGCACCACCACACCCGGTTTATTGCTCCAATATAAACAGGGAGAATAAATTAAAATCACACTATTCAGGTGCAGTGTCTTTTCATCTTTTTATTTCTAGGTGCATACTATATAGAAGGTACTCAAAAATCTATTTTTATAAACCTAGGTCATAGTCAGTTTTGGCCAAAGAGGAGGCTATCGGGTCTTAGGAGAGCCCAAGTACATAATCTGACTTTGTGCTGGATTTGAGGTCTTTAGGAAGCGATCTTAACAGTTAACATTTTAATTTTCTTATATATCTGCCTCAGCATGCTTAGAACACAATGTGCTTAACAAGTCTTGTCACAAGGAGCAATGTGTTATGAGATCTTCACATTTCATCCTAGAATAACTGAGTCTTTACAGTTATCTTCAAGCTGCTTCACTCATGTTACTTAATCCTAGGGCTTTATTATCTTCACTGTACAGATGGGGAAAGAGAAGGAAAAGAAAGGTATAAAATGACTTGGTTGAAGAGGCCCTGCCATTCAGGAAAAGAGCTTTTATCAGTGCCTAATTCTCAAAGAACCTTTTTCCTTGAGGAACTTTCAATGATGGGCGACAGAACAAAGTGTCGAGGTAGGTATTAGCTTTTACACGTTTAGTTTGAATGAATAACCTAAGCTTCTTAGGCCTGCAGGCAGACAGCTCTAGAATAAGATTTGATGGATTAAGTTTTGTGGGCTGGACCCAAGTTTGTCAATCTAACTTATAAATTTCAAGAGAGTTTGATCTAAACTTCAGGGGCATTTCTTTTCTCTCCAGATCTCATTCTTTTTAAATTGTAGGCAGTCTTTTAAACGTGGCAAGTCATACAGACTTTTCAGATTTAGGATCGAATTATAAGACTGCTAGGATTTTTTTCCACCTCCAGTCTCTTCCAGAAGAACCAGGAAAGGTCCCACGGCAGGTAAGCAGGTATCCACCATTCACAGCCAACTCAGGAGACAGACTCTAACCCTTCATTGCTGGGTGGAGCCCAGCACCCTTCCACTTGTGAACCCTCTAGGGAAATCTAGTTTTTTCATTAAACAAGAATTATATCTCCTTTGCTAGTAATGACTTTGGCATTCACGCTCACAAACCTTAAAAATGGGGTAGTAGAGTAATAGAAAGATGTCTCTATGTGTGCTTAGAGCAGTTTATTTAGCAGATTCTAATTCCTGGGCCCAAGTGACTTGCATATCTGGGCGATTCACACAGGTTCAAAGAGGTGCAGGGAGCTCACAATTAGGTTTACTGCACTTTACCAGAAAATTCTAAACCACAATTTTCTCAAATATGCCTGCCTCTTCGATGATGTAAGCCCTTCCCCGGACTTTAAATTAGACCACTATCTTAATGGGGTGCTCATCCCCTGCAGTAGCCAGGGGCCACCCCATAACTCATTGTAACGACTGCCTCCTGCGGCTGGCACCGGCAAATAGCGGAGCCCCCGCAGCCCCCAACTGGCCACCCTCGCCTCCCCCACGTCCCCGCGCGGCTTCTCATCCCCGGCCAGGCGCCTCCCCTTCTCCATCCCGAAGAGGCTGGGGCTCGAGGGCGCAGCGCTGACCCCCAGCAGGGGAGATCGAGGGCCCGGCACCTACCTCCCACCTCCGGGTCCCGGCGCGGCGGAGCCGACGCTCGCCCGCGCCTTCCAACGGCCGCGCCGAGCCCCTTGCCGCGCAGCTCGGCGCCGACGGGTGCCGACGCTCGCCTCCCAGCCCGCCGCGCCCGCCTCCCGCCCCGCCGGGCCCGCGCCCCCGCGACGGCCGCGTCACAGTCCCCGCCGCAGAGCACGCCGCTCACCGTCACTGCCCGGGAGCGGCGAGGAGGCACCGCGCGCGGCTCCCTCGCGCGACTCCCGCAGCCCTGCGGGCCCGCACAGGCTCCGCTGCGGGCTCCCGCCTCCCTCCCGCCGCGCGCGCCCGGCCGCCTTCGCTCCGCCCCTTGCACCGCCCCCCGCAGCGGCAGGTTAGTCAGTTCCCACCCCGCCCCGCGCCGGCGCCGCAGGCCCGGCCGCCGCTCATTGGCTCCGCCAGTTGCTAGGCGACGAACAATCGAGGCCTGCATTGGTCGAGTGGGGACCCCGGGGCCGCCTCCTCACCTCCAAAAAAACCCGGAGAAAAAGAAAACCTTGTCCCTGGAGCCCCAGCGAGCGGCCAGCGCAGCTGCGGCTGAGGCACCTGTTACGCCCTCTGATTCACCCGGCCCAGCCCTTCTTCCCTTCCCTTCCCCGTGCCCTCGGCTCCTGGGGCCCCAGGGGGGCAGGGGTCCTAGCTGCCTTGGAGCACGTTCCGTGATTCCCCACCCAGCCACTGTATCTCAGTCCCATCCTAGGAGCAAAAAATGAAGCTCCCGTAAGAGCCACGTGGAGGAATATAGCAAACACCAGCAGGCACCAGATAGGTTACACTCTAGGGGAAGGGAGGTTCGTGCCTCGGGAATGGTGGGTGCAAACAACTCAGCAGGAGACAGTGCATGGAAAATGAAGGCAATGGAAAGGACCTAGAAGAAGAAAAGGCACTCGCCAACCAGAAGTTTATGCAAAAATGTCCCACACCCACTCAGCAAAATACGTGCAAAGAAAATCACGACTGCTGCGCGTTGCCAGGGTTTGGCCAAATCCTTCCTCAGAGCGGCCCATGTGAGCCTAAAATTCCCCAGAGAAGGAAAGATGTAAGGCGGAGAAAAGGCAGGGGTTGAGTTGGGTTATAAACACAAAGAAGTATTTATTACTCAAAAGGAGAAAAACAGGTTTGGCATTGGAAGGAGGCTCCTGAGGGCACTTTGAAATCAAAACAGTAGGTGAGGAGAACACAGAAATACACCGTAAGACAAGAAAAAGAGTGCTTAGCCCAGTTTATACGCACATGACCCCAGTCCTGACGAAAGATCAAGGTAAGAAAATGAGTGGGCCATGTTGACCGCTTCAGAGCCTAGGAAATCCTTCTGTTTGCCTCGGGTCTAAGTTGAAGCCAAGGTGCTGTGGAACACAGGTAATGACAACCACAATTGGGCTTGTAAGGAGATTTTCGTGCAGTGCTGGGGCTAGGGAGAAACCAGTTACTGCCAAGGGTGACCTCACTCCAACAGTTGACTGGGGATGGTGGGGGGCGGGAGTTTCCCCTGGTCCCAAGAGGGTTTGGAACAGTCCTCAAAATAACCACACTTCTTTACATCTTAAGAAAGAAATACCACAGTTGTTCTTTGAAATAGCATTGAAGGGGTCGCGGATATAGCTCCGTGGCACAGTGCCAGCCTGGCAAGCTCAAGATCCTGAGTTCGATTCCCAGTATTCCCCTCCTCCAAAATCCCACAATGAAATTGCATTGACGGTTTCATTTGACCATTTCACTTACTTGCAGTCCAAAACGCAGAGCTCTCCCCTTGATTAGCTAAAACCATCAGCTCAATTAGCAAGGCTGATACACCCTATTATGACCTTACCATTAACAATCACGTTCTAAGTAAGTTTGGTAAAGGCTGGGGTGAGTTCTAGAAAGTTTGGCTTCACCCCCAGGACCTCCAGGGACTTATGACCAAGATCCTATCAGATATATAAAGCAAGATAAATACTTTGAGGACAGCCTGCACATAGCCTAAGGCTTGGATTTTTTGTTTCCTTGCTTGTAGCCCTGTCTTCTGCCACTAAAATACAGGTCCCATAAAGGCAAGGACTGCACTGGGCATGTTCACTCTGAAGCCCCAGCTCCTCTTGCCTGCACTTGAGGACTGTTAAGCAAACTGTTCATTGTGAGTTTGGGAGGAAAGGGACATTTGCTTTTCATCTTCTAACCTCTGCTATACATGAATTTCTGTAAGTATATATTATGATTTTAAAATATTTTAGTTCCGCTGAAATAGCTTCTGATTACCCTCTGTTCTATTCATGTATCTTCCTCAGAAGCAAGTGTTTCAAATAACCCAGCAAACATTCAGGCCACACAGTTTTTACTAGCATACATATTCAAATCTGGCCAATAATGAGCACACTCATAAGGGCTTTCTGCTGTAATACCATCTGGGTAATTTCAATACCAGTGATTTTTGGACCTACTGAAGTACATTTCTTGTTAGGGCCTGTGTCATATGTTAGCTGAGAATGTGGGCTGAGTCACCTCTGCTTAATGGTCTTGCTTTCGTTCCTTTCGTGTTCTGGCCAGGACTTCCTTTGCAGGATAGTAGGGTGGATAAATTAAGTCTTACAGGACATGAGCGAGCCAGTCATATCCATGGCCTCAATTTTAGTTGTAAGATCAATTTAATACTATTAATGATTCACTGCAAAACAGTATGGGATAGAGTTCAAGCTACAAGAAACTTCAGAGTCTTCTGCATGGGTGTAGAATGATGAAGGGCTACTCCAAGGATTAGAGCTGTGCAAACCAGGCAATAGTTGTATAAATTAAAAAGTCAGACCACACCCCACTAGCAGATCTCACTCACCTGCAGACCAACTGTCAACTGTGCTTTCCGACTTGTAAAACATGTCTTTAATCTTAATGGGACTGGCTTCTCTGACTAGCTGAGTCTGTCATCTGCATATCCAAAAATGATTCATTTCTGGCCAATCTCTCTGGATTTGAGCCAGCTGTAGTAGTTAAAATGACAGTGTGTGCTGCTTTCAAAGTGCTGGCTCGGTTTGTAAGAAAAACAATCTACTGCTATTACCTGTCCTACCACTTCCACCAGGTGAAAGCCCAGAAAAACAAACTGCCCTTCTTCCTTCTCCCGAAGCACCATCCTGTCATAAACAAACATCCAGATCAGCAGACAGATGCCTGGGTGTTTTGTGCTTCTGGCTGGTCTTGTCTTAATGCTTTTGGTTTTCATCTGGTCTGTTGAGTGTTTTGCCTCATGATTTCTTTTGAAAGGACTCTTTTTTACAACATTTGATGAATTTTATCAAGTGCTAACGTTTTTGTTCCAAGTTTACATTTGTCCCAAAATTGGTTTTTACAATATGCTATGCAAAACTTAATAATGCATAAATCACTCAGCTGATAAGGTACAATCAGCAGCTGATAAGGTACTATCATAGAAGAGTGGTCAGATTCATTTTTTGGGGGGGGTACTAGGGGTCAAACTCACTACTGAGCTAAATCCCCAGCCCTATTTTTTGAGACAGGGTCTTACTATGTAGTTCAGGCTTGCCTTGAGCTCTCTTTGTAGTCCAGGCTGGTCTCGAACTCACAGTGATCCTCCTGCCTCAGCCTCCTTCCCAAGTGCAGGCATCAAAGGTGTATACCACCACCATGCCCGGCTGTTTTTTTTTTTTTTTTTTGTTAACCAGAATAGTGCTAGAACTATTTTTAACACAGAGAGAACAACATCTTCAATAAATGCAGTGTTAGGGCCGGGAGTTCAGCTCAGTGGCTCAAGCTCCTGTCTGGCAGGTGCGAAGTTGTGAGTTCAATCGCCAGTGCCGCAAAAAAATAAATAAATAAATAAATAAATAAATGCAGTGTTTATACATTGAAAATCTATACACGTGAACGCACACATGTATATGTGCAGAACAGATAATCAATTCAAGCACTGCAGACTGTCATAAATTCTGACCTAACACTTCAATTATATTGATTTCTTGACAGAAACTCATCTTTAGTATTCAATCATGTCAAATGTCACATGACTTTCTTACTTCATTTTGATAGGATCTCCCTATGTCACCTAAACTACTCAACTCCTGGGCTCAGGTGAGCCTACTACCTCAGCCTCCTGAGTAGCTGAGACTACAAGTACAAAACACTATGCCCAGCTTATGACTTTTGTAGTTTAACTGAAAACCTGTTGCGGTCTTGTGACACAGCCTATAACACTTCACTGTTTTAAAAACCACTGCCAAACATACATCCTCTCTGGTCTTTCCTCCAGCCACCTTGCTTTAGCTCAATCCCCTTTTCCCTAGCCACCCCCCCCCCCACGCTCACACAGAGTTAGGTACTTGTGCACACAAACCTAAGCCTGCTCGATTGCAGGCCTCTCTAAACCTTTCTCATACAGTGCAATTTAGCTCATTCTGCTCTTTTAAATTTGCTAATTTAAACCCAGGGCTTTGTTCAGCCAATTAAGGGCCTTGCAACAGACAGACTATAAATAACCCAAAATGTTTTGCCATTCTATTGAAATCTATTGAAAAACTGCAGACCACAAAGATACAGCATTAGCTTGAATGATTCAAACTGATTTTATTGTGTATGTAAGCGCCCTTTTATTTCACGTTGTCATAGTCTCCCTCCTTCAATTTGAAATTGATCTCAATAGTTTAATGAATGTTTATTAAATGATTATGTATGCCAGGTATTGAGGAATTTAAGGTAAGAAAGTGTGTCTGTTCATGAAGCTCAAGCACCTCCTAAGAATAATGACATTGTAGCATCATAGGAAAGTAGAGCATTCCTTAGGCACTTGAGTCAGACTCTGTAGGCTGGAGTCCTGGCTTGGCCACCTGAGTCCACAATGACATCAGTGAGCTCCCAAACCAGGCTGAGACACTTCACTGTGAGCATTTTTTTAGTAAACAGTAAGTGCTTTGTACTCAAAGCCATCATTATTAATTAGGTTGCTGTTATTACCGCCAAAAGCACTGTTATCTGTTCGTTCTCTGAAAAACAGTGTCATGAATGACCTGAGGTGGTGATATTTTATTTTATTGGTATAAATGTGATCAAGTATCATAAAGAGGAAATAGTCAAATGAGCAAAATGAATTAATGAGACTGCAATATAGGACTTGTTAACAAAGGTGGGGGATACAGTTCATTGATAGAGTGCTTGCCTAGCATTTGTGAGGCCCTGGGTTCCATCCCCAGCACCACAAAGCAGACAAGCAAAGGGAGGACTGACCTACAAAGCACTAATTGAATGGAATAATTAAATAAGAAGTTGGCTTTCTGTCGCTATGACAAAATACCTGTGATAATCAGCTTAAAAGGAGGACACACAGTGACACATGGCTTTAATCCCAGGACTTCGGGAGGATGGGGCAGGAAGATCACATGCTTATACCTAGCCTGTACAATTTAGCAAGACCCTACTTCAAGAGAAAAGAAAGAATAAAGACAAAATTGATTGATTTGTACTCAGTTTTTGAAGTTCAGCCCATAGCAAGTTGGCCCTTGTTTTTGGGCCAGGAACAAGGCACGACATCATGCTTGGGAGCACATGGTGGAGTGAGACTGCTAACCTCACCTTGGCCAGGAAGCGGGAGTGGGGGGAGCCTGTGGCCCAAGGTCCCCTGCAAAGGCACATCCCCAGTGACCTAACTTCCTCCCACTAAGCCTCACTTCTTAAAGGTTCCACCACTTCCCAGTATCACCATCAGGCCCTCAACCTATGAGACCATCAGGGACATCTAAGATCCAAACCATAACAAGTCCGTTTATGCTTTGTATTAGAAATATATGTCTATGGTATGACTATTTCACTGAATTGTATTTTCTTTCCTTACAGTGTTAGTTAGGCCAGAAAAATTAAAGCATATGGAAAAAAAACACAATTATTTTGAAAAATGATTTATTGCTATTTTGATATTTTCAGGCCATAGGACTGTTTTATTGCTAGTATTTGCTTTATATGATAGATTATTTTCCAGGAAAAATAAAATAATTTCTAAATGTACTAGTGAAGTTAGATGTTTAAATGATGATAAATCTTTTTGTATAACGAGTGACACATTTATAGAACGAATAATCTCTTTATCATTTATCTATTCTACAAGACCCTATTTTAGTATGCTGGATTTCCTTAAAAGAGTTTTATCTATCATCATTTGAAACCCAGATTCTGTGAGATGATTTTAATAAAGAGTATTTTGTAGTGTGAATCACACTACAGAAGGCCAAGTTGTTGCTATCAGCCAGTTTATATCTTTTCATTCTGCAATTGGCAGTTCAATTTTATCACATTTAAATTTCCATTTGATTTTATTATTTATATTTCACTAGGCAATTTCTTTTTTTACAGTCTCAGTGAAGAAGCAATCTGGAGGCCTGCTTCCTCATGAATTTTATTTCCTGTTTTGTAAATCTCTATCAATGATGTCATCAAATAATTGCTCAAATTGAAGTATAATGGGGTAGAATTTCCTATATAATGAGTAAAACAGCCATACAGAATTTCAGATTTGAAAATCTTTGATATCAATTAAAATGCAGTATTGATTTAAAGTGACAGCTTCCTGTGAGTCTGCCTGTCCCTTTAAGAAGGAAAGCAATTGTGTTCTGGTTGCCGGGCTCTCTTGGATTTATTTTATCCTAGCAGCTGTTACTGAAGTCAATGTTGTTCAGATGACAATTTTCAGGCTCTTTGTTGTGTTTTTCAGCTTGAATATTCTATCAAACATAAAACCCAAATTTAGAATGAGATTTAGGGGTGGTGACAATTAGAAGTAGTGGAGAGATAAGAAAATATTGGGAAAAACATGTCTAATTCTGATTTAACAAAGATAAAACTGTTGAACATGATCTGCCTGAAACACAAGTAACAGTAGGAAGGCCAAAACCCTAAACCTCTAAGCATGAAAAGTTGTTATATTTAGTGATAAGTGTGTGTGGGTGGAGATTGGGAGTAAATATCCTAAATGGAAATAATGGAAATTTCTTTGTCTATAAAAAGTGAGGAAAGGACATGTGAACACTTCTTCCATTCTGGGAATAAGCATATTATAAATTTTGCCTAACATTCTCCACTGTGGTCTAGGAGAAATAATCTTACAAGTGACACACCTTTCATTTCATTTATTTTTGTTTTGTTTGTTTTGAAGAGGCTGCATGGTGCTGTTTGTTAAGAGCACAAATTCTAGGCAAGAATTGTACCACATACTTGCCATGGAAATGTGTACTTTTTGTTTGGTTTGGCCGTTAAACCAGTTATCTTAGGTAATAGTATGTGAATATATCAAATATTAACTTATTTAGGGACTATTGTCCTCATTTTTATGTCATATATATCATTTGCTAATATTGATGCCATTAATTTATTGAGTCATTACTATCTATTAAACACTGTTCTAAAAACTTGATATATTGATTCATCACGGTAACCGTATGAAGCAGATATCGATATTGCCTTTATTTCCAGCTCAGGAATTAAATGGGGAAAGGTTATATAATTTGCTCAGAGGGTAAATTTCAGAGCTAGAGTTTGCAAAACTCACCTCTTAACTACCCTGTCATTACCAAGCTACTTAGGACTGCCTTAATCTCAGTTACTCTCCAATTATTTTTATTCAGAAGACTGCTGATTAATGAATGGAAATCTTCAGAGAAGGCTAAATCCACCCACTTTCTCCAGCTCCGAGATACATGAAGACTCCCCAAGTGTTACAGAGCATGGAGAATTTTAAGGAAATCAATTCCATACCCTCTCCTTTCTTTTCCACAGATTTCCTAAAGTTAATCTGCCTGAGAACATACTTGTAGTCCCGTTTCTACTCCCTTTTCGCAATTGTCTTTTCCCACCTTGGACAGTAAGTTACTCTTCTTCCATGTCCGTGTCTTTTTACAATGTATTACAATGTATTATTCAGAGGTGCACAAAACACAGAAAATTAGAAGCCTATGGTGGCATTGAGAAATAGAATGAATGTGATGACCAGGGAACAAAATTGTCACCTGATGGAGCACTAAAAATCACTTAAGCTGTAGATTGTTGCATGATATCTGACATGCCATTGGAGGAGATCAAGGAATTAACACTGCTACAATACATTCCTCATTCCCATCTACTCATTTCTGTGAGCATAATATCTCAGCATTTAAATGTACAAAAAAGCATTAAACACACAAATAGAGTTGGGGTGGAACTGTCTCATTCTAACTATAAATAATACTTATACATAAATATATTGATAAAGAAAAAGCTCTATACGGATACACATTCAATAAAATTTTATTTTAAAAAATATGTATCAGTTTATAAAGTTGCTACTGCTTCATCAGTTGTGTACTATGATTGTGTGTGCAACAGTTACTACAATTGTGTACTGCATAAATTGTGTACTATAATTGTAATGGTAATTCTGCCCAGAGACATTTTGACACACAGACCAAGTAAAATTTCATAAATATGTAATTATAATGTGTGTGTTGTGAAGAATGATGTGATGCTCAATAAAAATTTTTCGATAATGAATGTCACATCCAATATGGTAACATTATTTGGGGATGTGGACTGAAAATATGAGTTCAAGAAGAAAAGGGAACAATACAAATTTTCTGACTTTTAAGGAAAAGCTAGTTCATGTATATTTAAAGTGAATAATGTTGAAAAACAAATCACTATGGGGTTGATACTTTGGCTAAATTTAAAAGCATGATCTAACAGCTCTTACAGTATGCTGGAAATTACACCCTTTGCAAACTTGTGATGAAAAATTATAGGTGGCAAAATAAAAATGTGAGAGAGATACATGGCTTCCCAAATTTTCTGAGGGAGGAAACTGAGAAAAAAATATTTGAAGACTACAGATCTCCCCAGAGTCCCAACTCTGGTCCCAGGATATTATTAACACATTTGACACTGAGAAGATGGCTCCTATGTAAAATAAAATGGCGCTGGTCATTTCTCTGAATGTCTTGATCATTTAGCAAACCTCACAAATGAGAACCGAGCTTATCTCTGAGCAAGCACATTTGTCTACAGATTTTCCTAGTCACATTTTAGTGAGATGTACTGGGCAACTGTTATAGTGTGTTCAGATGCCCGCCCCCCATTTAAGCCTCATGTAATCCTGGTGGCTGAATCTAGTGTTCATGATTGGTTTGTTGTCTGGCGCTGGGATTGGTGGTGTGAGTGCTGCACTCACCCAAGGGGTGGAGCCGGCATACAATGTAAGGGCAGGGAAGAAGGCATGTCTTTTCTCTCTTGCCTGTTTCTACCTTGCTGCTTGCGGCCACCATGAATGGCTGGTCCTCAGCCACGCCACCCTGCCTTGCAGCCAGCTAAATATGGACTAAAACCCCCAAGAAGTGTAAGAAGTAAGTTTTTCCTTTCTTCATTTTGGGTGTCAGGTATTTTGTCTCAACAACAACAGAAAAGTTACTAAGGAACTAAGAGGTGTTTCTGTGTTAATTTGTTAATT
This sequence comes from Dasyprocta punctata, assembly GCA_004363535.1. Classification (NCBI taxonomy): domain Eukaryota; kingdom Metazoa; phylum Chordata; class Mammalia; order Rodentia; family Dasyproctidae; genus Dasyprocta; species Dasyprocta punctata. The sequence continues at coordinate 104,848 of RJWM01002350.1, read as the reverse complement.
GGAATATGAAAAGCCATCATTTGAGAACTTGGATAGAGATTTCTTACTATAATGAAAATCTTAACTTTGCTGAATTTTGACTGTATCCTATTGTGTAAAACTGATTTTTTCTCTTTACAATTTTTATTTTCTGTTTTTTATTAGCATATGTTTGCAGTGCATAATGATTACATCCCTCCTGGGGAAATCAGTACATGTACATAACACACCTTAATTCTTTTCTTTCAGTCTCTTCCCTCTCTCCCTCCGAACTCCCTCCATCTCTTGGTCCCTTCCCTTTTGCAAAAGATTTTTCCTTGTTTCTTATTGTCTATCTTTTATTTTTCTCTTTATTTATATTTTGGGTTTCTCATATAAGAGACACCATGTGATATTTAAGCATGTGTCTGATTTATTTCACTTCACAGTATGGTCTCAAGGTGCACCCATTTTCCTACTAGCAGAGCAGCGCTCCATTGTGTATAAATATCACATTTTCTTGCTTGTTTTTCTTAAGCCTGCTGTGTGACTAGCTTGGTCAATATAAATTTACTGTGTATCTGTAAGGTAAACAACATGATGTGTTACATCCATACATGGTAAAATTACCATACTGAAACGAATGAATGTGCCCATCACCTCACATTTACTCATTTTCTCCGTGTGGTAAGAGCAGCAACAATATACTCATCTAGCAAAAATCATGAACATAAGACATCATTATTAACTACAGCCCTCACCTTGAAGTGTTGGGAAAGCTACCAGTAGATTTAGGCCAGAGGAGCACCTGACTCCATTAATGATTTACAAAGAACACTTGGTTCCAAATATGGAGAATGGGTTAAAGAGAGGAGTGATCAGTGAGAGGGACTAGTTAACTAGTAGTCAGTTGTAATAATCCAGGGAAGAATTGTGAGGATCTAAATCAAACCAGAATCGGTGTAAGTGAAGGTGGGAGAGGCAAAGACAATTTAAATCATTAGGTAGAAGGAATGGACAGCATTATTGAAACAGCTGGATTCCAATGAATTTAATTCCTGTTCTTTCCTTACCTAATAATTGCCTGGCTGAAATTCCAAGAATAATCAAATGTAACTATCCCCACTTTCAGTGGGCACCAGGTCATCCTATCTTGCATTAAATATTTTTCTCAGTGAATTCAAGATGTTCATGTATCCAGGTTAAATTTCAGCCCTTATATCCATATCTCCCTTTGTCAGAAAAATCCCCTCTAATGGCACTCTTTTTTCCTCCAATTTTTGTTTTTTATTAGTACATGTTTGTAGTACATAATGATCATTTGCCTTGTGGAGAATTGAATTGATACACGTATTTAACACATCAGAATTATTTTTCATTCTCTTCCCCTCCCCTTCCTTCTCCTCCCTCCATTTCTTGATCCCTTTCCCATTTGTAAAAGATCTGTCTCTCTGTTTCCTATTATCTATCTTTTATTATGCTCTTTATATTTTTGGGTTTTCATGTAAGAGAAACCATGAGATATCTAAGTTTGTATGTCTGATGTATTTCACTTACCATTATGGTTACATCAAGATACATCAGTTTTCCTACAAATAACTCAAGGTTATTCTTCTTTATGGCAAAGTAGTTCTCCATTGTGTATAAATCCCACATTTTCTTTATCCATTCATCTATTGATGGATATATAAGCTGTTTCCAAGATTTAGCTATTATGTAATAGAAATGGATGGTATCTAATTGCACCTAGATGTTTAATGTCTTACAAATTTTCATCTTTTTTCATGATCTTTTATTAGAGGTGGCACTTAGAAATGTTGAATATTGTTTTGTTGTTTTAGTAAAGAGTTCTATTTTGTGTTAGAAAAAAAGATTTAGCTATGATGAGTTATGCTGCTTTCAACATAATTATGCATGTATACCTGTAAAAGGATGTCTTTAACTCTTTTGGGAAGATATCTTAAAAGGCGAATAGCTGGGTTAAATAGAATTTTTTGTTTTAGTGTTCTGAGAAATCTCCATACTGATTTCTGTAGTTGGTTATACGAGTTTACATTCCCATCAGCAATGCATTAGGCTTCCCTTTTTCCTGCAGCCTCACAAGCATTTGTTATTGTTTGATTTCTTTATGATAGCGCTTCTTTCCAGGGTAAGATGTAACCACCCTCCTCTGCACGGCTCTAAAAGAAACCTGGCCTTCACTAGGGACATGGAATTCCCTGCAGGCCTCATGGGTGGTGGCCACTTTTCACTTTACACTGAGCCAACAAATGATGTAGATGTCATTTGTACTCCTCATTCCTGCTTTGAAAACCTTGTCCCTTCCTTGCTTTCCTCTGTCAATTGTTTTGAAGCTCAAGTCATCAGATTGTACCTCTATATTAGCCAGTTTTTTGTACCAAAACAAATGCGTGAGACAGTCAATTTATTTAAAGAAAAGGTTTATGTTGGCTCATAGTTTTAGAGGTTTCTGTCCATGATCAGTTATTTTTTGGACCTGTGGGAACATGTACATCATCTCAGTAGCAAATGGCAGGAAATAGCTGTTCAGATCATACCTGGCAAGCGACAGAGAGAGGGAGGGGCCAGGGTCCCACCATCCCCTTTAACAGTAGGCCCTCAATGACATAAAAACCTCATACTAAGCTCTTTCTCTTAAAAGTTCCCTAACCTCCCAATAAGACCATTCTAGAGAACTAGGTTTTGTCATATGGACCTTCAGGAGACACCTAAGATCTAAAGTACAGCACCTTCCTTCCAGACCTCCTGGCTGCAGTCCTGTCTTTTGCTCCTGGTCACTCCTGCACTGTCAGCAACACCAGGTTTTTGTCTTCTCCACTCAGCTCTCTTGTCATTATTCTTGATGATTTTAATACCTACACAGATGTCACATCCAATTCCATGGTCTTTCTCCTCCTAAACCTCTTTATTCCCAGTAATCTGGCCTTCTACTGTTCTATTTCAGCCATTGCTCCCTGCGGTTATCCTCAGACCTTGTCATTTACAATAACTACATCCCCTTAATTACATTATTTCAAGAATCTTGTACTTACATTTTCAGTTCATACCCCTTCATACCCCAGCTCAAAAAATTCTTTTCTCCACATAGTGCTTTGTTTATGTGACCCTACTGCTTTTTCACTGTTTATCTTTATTCCTCAAGACACTCTCACTATTACGTACTTAGATTCCATGGTCAGTCATTATAATTGCTCCTTTCCATATACTCTCTTAACTTTCTTGGCCCTCTAATGCTCTCTTATATTATCCTCACCCCTTCTAAAGAAAATCTCAACTCTGGTAATAGTCCCCTTTCTACTTTCTCTGCTCTTTTGCCCTTGAGAATCTAATTGTGTCTCAAGGAAACATGGGTATACTGTCCCTAAAATGTAAGGTAGCTCTGGATGCTACCTGGCAACCATTCTGCATTTTCTTCATAAATTTATTCTTTGATTCTCTCAAACTATTTTTCAGTTCCTCAAAACTCCATTCTCCCCCTCACACACTATAGACCATGATCCCTATTTCTCTTGAAAAAATACAAGCAACAGAACAGGCTCTACCAAATCTATCTACTTTTCACATCTCTTCCTATATGGTCTGCTTTTCCTTCTGTTGTTATGAATAAACTGTTCACCTTTTGCTACTATCTTGATATAAAGTTGCAAACCCAAGTGAGCATTCTGGAAACTTCCGTCCTTTGGATGGGAGATCAAATTTAAATTTTGTAATTTCAACAGGCTTTAAAGTGTCACTATAATATGACTCGCTTTAGTATCACTTCAATTATCGTAAAACAAAAGCCTGCATCCTTGGAGAATGATCAAAAAACATGTACAAAGAGCAATCCATCAGAATATTACTATGGATATAGATGCTCTTCAGAGACTAGTTCTGGCTATGTCATAACAGACAGCTTCATTTGATACCCAAATTAAAGACTGGGATAAGCTTGCTGATGCTACAGAACAATGTAATCCATTTGCATATCTCAAGGCTCACTTTTAGTTTTATATTGTAATTAGTGTGCTCATTCTCTTGTTAATAATTCTTCTCATTACAGTCTGTCATAGAGGATTAACAACCCAGAGATAACTACAAGCCATGCAACCATGACAGACCCAGCCTCAGCTTCTTCAAACAAGGAAGGGAGAACTGTAGAGGACCATATGGACAGCTCTCCTTGAATGAAGAGCAATTACCTTCACTTTAGCTAAACCTGGCCCTATCTCCATGTACTGATATATACAGAACTGGCTAAGCTATTTCTTTTTTCCCTTCATTTGGCTCTAAGCAATGTAAATAGGGCTAGCTGAAGTATTGATGCAAAATTTTTGAAGCCAAGCAACAGTTGCTGTTTCCCCATCTTAGTGTCTCCCTTTAAATGGTTGAGCCCAGCGGGATGGCAGGGTCACACAGCTCCAGGGCTGTCAACTGAGTTTGAGCCTTGAAATAAGAGGCTATGACTTCCCAGGGCAATGAAGGTTTGCACATCAGAACTGAAGCACCAGCCTTCTAAACATTAAATGCTACCTCAACTGTATTATGCAGATTGGTCTTTCTGCATACCCTTCTCTGCGTATTACAGAGGTGCTTTCTAGTCTCCTACCTAGTTCAGCTCACAGTACTCATGTAATTTCTGCCATTCTCACAGTCACTCATCCTTGACTCACTCCCTTCACAACCAGGTTAGGCCATGGGTCATGGCCTTTGTTTTGTGAACCCTTGTCCAGACACGACTCAGGACTCCTTGACTGCCCTTCATTATAAATACGTCTTAGTGTCTTTATTCTCACCCTGGGTTGCACTGGAGGTGGTAGATTGGAATTAACTCGCCAGAATTCCAGTAACATTTCCATGGGATTACAAATATAAACTTCCTAAACTGCGATGGGGATGGGAAAAGAGCTTCTGTAAACTATGTCCTTGATTCCACCTTTTCTCCTACTCTCATAGTTACCTGTTGCCTTCCTGTAGCATATGTTCAAAATTTTATCTCTCTATTGAATCATTACTTTTAGAAAACAAATGTCATTTTTAGAAAGTCCTCCTTGACTCCATATCATCTCTGACTGCCACCTTATTTTTCTGTTTCGTTTTACAGTAAAATTCCTTGAAATAATTGTCTATTCGCAGTGTCTCCACTTCTTTACTAATTAGGCTTAGATTTCACTGTAGAAACCGCTCTTGCCAACGTCACATTTCCAAACCAGTGGTCATTGTTGGTCCTTATCTTTTCATGTACTCAACTTCTGGTCAGCATCTGGCACGGTGAAACAATTTCTTTACTTGGCTTTCATACTCCAGCAATTTCCTATTTTCCTCTTTCTCCCTCACTCATTCTTTTTATTCTGGCCTTTAAAATATAGAGTATACGGTAGATGCAGTGTAATGAATCACTCCTCATAATCCCCTTGAATATTGAGTGCAATTTGTGTCTTCGTCTAGCCAATAAAATGTGACAAAGATGAAAACACTTGGCAGGTATAATTAAGGTTCCAAATTGGTGGACTTTGGGTTGACTAAAAGAGAGATTATCTTGAGTGGGCCTGATTCAATCAGATGAAAGCTCTTGGAAGAAAGTCAGTGTATGTGGAGGTGCTCCCTGAGGTTAGAGATTGTCTTTCCTGCTGCCCTTAAAAAAACAAACTACCATGAATTTCATGGAAATAAATTAGCCAACAAGCTGAGGAGACCTGGAAGCAAATCTTTTGCCGGATGAGCTCCTGATGAAAGTGCAGGCCCTGACACCTCGATCACAGCCTGGTGACCCAGGTAAACACATCCGGACTCCTGTGCCCACGAAGGTATGAGGTGATAAAGTGTGTTGCTTTAATCTTCTAGTTTTTTTTTTTAAAGATTGATTACTGCAACAATAGAAAAGAAATACAGAACACTTTAGGATTTAGTCCTTGTGGCTGCTTCTGTTTAACTTGATGTTGTCATATAGTTCCCATCTTCTATTCCTACCTTATTTTAGTTGTGGGGTGGGGTGGAAGCCTTACTACAGAGGCTAGAGAACCAAAGGAAGCACATTGCCTAAACCTCTCTTGCAAATAAATATTGAATGAAAATTAAGATCCATCAATTAGATTCATTAATGTGATATTTGAAAGGAAAAATTAGACATAGGTAATTCTTCCTGTGCCCTGTTGACAGTGTAATTTTGGACTTTTAATCTCCAGAAACTGTGAGAAAATAAATTTCTGTTCCGTTAAATCACTCAGTCTTATGGCAACTGTGGGGAATCGATATCCTGTTTGACAATTGTGGTGTTGAGTTTATGGCTTGTGGATCATATGAGGCAGTTGCATTGGTGCTTAGCATTCCAAGCCCCAGCACCAGAGTTTTAGATGTCAAGAGTAAGTTCTGGTGGCTGCAGTTTTAGACTCCATATTCTACTGCCAGACAGTTGTCAAGGGGTGGTAGCAACTACTGACTTGGTTTCCTGCTCTGGATTGTATGTGTGGTATTCTTTGAACAAATATTATCAAGCCGTCCCCTTTTGTGCCAGGGAATGTTCTAGATGCTGAGAACATAGGTAAGCACACTGAATTTCTCCTTGGTGAGCCTTTAGACAGTAGTGACACTGATAGTTCTAGTGGAAGTTTCTTGATTCTCTGCTTTCTTAATCGTGGTAAGAGATTAGTAGCTCTTCTGGTTGATCAGTTCTGCAATACCCTGGAAAGTGTCTTGGAGACACAGTTTAGATCTCTTTCTTCCAGTCATTCCCTTGATCCCTAAGGACCTAATTCCCTAGACTAAATCCTTTCTTGTGTAAAGTAACTGTAATGATTCCTGTTTCCTGAGCTGAGCAACCATCTTCTTCCCTGTGGGTAAAGAAGGGCCCATGTAACACATGAGATTTTAATATTTGAACAAAAGCAGTGTTCCATTTAAGAAGGAGGTGGCTATTCATAAGCAACCTGCAGTGTTTGCCACACCCTTTCCCTGCCAGGATGAGTCAGGTGGACCTTCTGGGTACTTTTCATTGGTCTTTGCCTCCTAGATGTTTGTATGAGATGCTCTTGTGTAATAAGACAGGCTACTTCCTAAGTGTGGGCCTCCCATGGGATTTTGAAAATGTTGTGATCGCTTTGAGTAATTTATCCATTCTTAGGGTGTTTATCCATTCTTTCCCTTTTCTCTTCACTCCTCTGATTTTATTTCTAGTATGTGGCATGGAAAACACCAGAAAGAGTAAGCTTAGTATCCCTCACCCACATTTGGACAATATTAAATTTGTTTTGGAGTCCTATTTAGATTTTCATTAAGCCCATTTATACGGGGCTGAACAGTGGCCCCTCAAAATTCGTCTTTATCTGGCACCTCAGAGTGGGACCTTGTTTGAAAATAGTGTCTTTGCAAATGTCAGTAGCTACGATGAGGTCATAGGGGAGTAAGGTGGGTCCTAAATCCAATGAGTAGTGTCTTTATAAGAAGGTCATGTGAAGGCACAGGGAAGACACACAGAGAAAGAATTTCACATGAAGACAGAGGCAAAGATTGAAATGATGAAGCTATAACTGGAAAATGTCAAGGAAGGCCAACAACCACTGGAAGCTAGGAAGAGGCAAAGGAGCACTTATTCCCAAGAGTCTTCAAGGGGAGAATGGCCCTGCTGTCAGTTTAATCTTGGATTTTTTAATCTCCAGAACTGTGAGAAAATAAATTTCTGTTCTTTTAAGTCACTCAGTCTTACAGCAACCATAGGGAACCAATATATACTTTAATACTTTTTAGGTACAGATCAAAGTTATTTTTATGGTAGGATTGGGGATGGGTGAGGATAAGTTGAGATAGAAAGTTTGAGCAAAATGATGCGTGTGATATAACCAACCATGCAGAGACCAAGTAAGAATGCCAATTGTTATGGTAATGGTCTACATAGACTATGGAATATCAAATTTCTTAGACTTTCACTTACTAAAGTGAAAGATATACAATAAGGTAAGAGCAAGTGGTAGTTTAATTAAAAACATGTTATCAAATCCTTCACCTCAAACAATTTTAAGGTTGTAGGTCAGGTGCATTAACTAAATAGCAAATCAAGCCCTAGTATATTTTTGTCCTTTATGATGCTTATTACTGTGATGGTACCATAGTACATGTATCCTCCAATCTGGGTCCTGAAGGATAAACAAGACTTGGATGTTGAAGATGGAGAAAGAAGGAACTTGAGGCAGTGAGACAAGCATGAACAAAGGCCGGAAGCAGCAGTTCTGCTTATATTCTTATTGTGTTAGAAACTCAACCCTGATGACCTAAGAAATTTGGAATATACCAGGTTGCAAAAATGAGATGATATAGGTAATTGGCTACAGGCATGATTGAATCTGGGGTTCTAACATCAGATCCCATTGATATCCAACCCACACAGTGTTGTCTTTATACTCTGACAAGCTAGGCCTGAGCCTATGGGAAATCTTGTGATTTGGAGGGTCTTTCCTGAAATTTTTAAGTCTTCATTTTGGATAGGCAGTGACATTGGGACAGTGGCCAGGCCAGGATAAGATCACACACACATTCTAGGCCTTTGAAGCATCTCCACTGAAATATTCTGTGTCTTTTCTGTGAATGTGACTGGCATGGTCCAGGAGAGTTACCCAAGCTCAGAACAGGACTCAAGTGCACTTCCTTCCCTGTGGTGTTCTCCAGCTGCTACTGTGTGTGTGTGTGTGTGTGTGTTGTGGGGAGTCAGGGAAAGGGGCTCAAGCAGAAGCCGTGAGGAGCTCCATGACTTACATGTCTAGGGTCATCTTCAGTTTCTAAGCCTCAATTCAGGAAAGCAACCTGGTAAGCAAACTATTCCCAGTGTTGATTCATTTCTGAGATTAAGTCTCTATGATGGAACTGACATGCTGATTTTATGTCTCGGTCACTTTAGACACAGGCTGAGCTTAGGTTTTGGGGATACTAATATCTACCACTGACTTTTGCACTTGAGCATTGCTTTCAGTCTGCAGCACTTGGGGGGTGAGGTGGGGGGTGGCAGACATCCTTTACCTTGTGTGCTTTCACCACTGGCATCTGGGGCAGTTGCTGCAAACTTCTGCAGAACCCATTCCATGAGCTGGGCAGTCCTCCAAGGATCTCTGTACGTGTGCTTTTAAGGCTTTTCAAATCATTGCTATGTAAAGCCATTAGACCCTTCTGATCAATATCCTCTGATCTTCAATGGATACACTGATATTATGGTCTTCTGCATCAGTGTTAAACCACGCTAGATGAGAAATATACAGTCCTGGTGAAAATGGAGCTTCTTCACCCCTGGTCCACTGCCTGTCTAGCCCCTGTTGGCGGAGGTATGAGGAAGGCAAGGGTATGGTCAACCAAGAAAGAGGTCAAATGGAGTGATGAGTGTGGCCTAAAAAATCCAAGAGAAGATGTAATGGGAAGATGCATTCTTCTATGCTTATGCTATAAAATTATACATGGTAAATGTAACATGAATCAAAAATGATCATTCATATTTTCTTGCATACTCTGGATAAAACTTGCTTTTGTGGTCATCATTAATAAAACACAGTAGCCACCTCTGAGAGTCCATTAGAAGCCTGTGTTCATGAGTGCCACCATAGATGATGGAGCTTCATGAGTAATGGTGCAGCCAGGATTAAGTAAATGGTAGTAAGGAACTTGCAAAGGCCAAGATGTGCTATTAGTGAGGAACACTGCATTGACAGTAAGCAGACAAAGAGCTGATTCATGGACATGAACGGAAGAGATGATATATAGACACTACAAGGACTCACCTAAAACGACTGGACAATAAACAGATACAAAAGTATCTTTTCTATACTAAATACTGTACATTCTTAAATTGTGTATATTAGCAGACCTGCAAAAATTATTTACCTGCACTTTCTGTCTCCATCTCTCTTACATCTCTTTCCTTCACTACGCTGAGCTTCATTCTGTCCTACTACAGACAAGATCTCACTAGAAGGTAGAAAACGTGTGTGCAGGTAGGTATCGGATTGCATATAATTGCTTGTCACCAAAAAGAGATGAGAATGAATGATGCCTAATCTAGAAAATTTCAGGAAGACACTCTGGCTCAGCATGAATGATGATCCTGCTCCTTGAGAAAATTATTGTGATGTGGTCAGCAACTAGCCCAGCTGGGGTCACCTATTAAAAGCCTCAGTCAGAGGCAACATTACCATGAATGGCAGCACTGAGAGCCACGTGGAATAATGAAAGGTTGATGGACAGGACTAGCACTGTTACCAAAGATGAAGTGATATAGTATAAATGAAAACAATAGATACACCTACCAAAGTTTTAAAAGTGGAATAGAAACCTGGAAAAATGAGTGGCAGATAAATCCTAGAAGACAGGATTGTGGTGTATTTAGAGTACAATTCATTCCCTATCCTAAGTGTAGTTGATAAAATAAATTTAAATGCCTTATCCAATCATCTATAAGTTCACAAACTCATATTACGCAAAGGCCCTATGGAGTAAATTTAGCAAAAGATAAAGGCAGTCTAATTTTACAGATTAATTGCTGATAATAGAATCTTTTCTTTTAACTATCTGAAGAAACAAAGCAAGCAAGCAAGCAAGCAAACAAAATGAATAGGAAAGGAAATCCCACAAACTCTGCTAGAGGTCTTTGAGAGGCTGAATAGCCACTTGCATTTCAAAAGCATGAAGCGCTATTTATAATCTGAACATTTTCAGAATTCAGCAGATTTAAATGCTGCAACCTGACTTGATGAGTAAAGGGATTTAAGAGAGAACTATAAACAACATGGGTAGAATAGTCAAACCCAGACCAGATGGCTCTTTAATGCAAGAGAAGTAGGCTGGCATTAACATGGTGTTATCTATGGATTTTTAAAAAATCCTTCAAAACTGTCTTTCTTATTCAAAAGCCTGATGCCTGAAACTTCACCTTGATCAACTGGGAAAAGCAGAGAACCTAAATTTCTTTGCATACCCATGCATCTGTTTCTCCCAGTGATGACAGCATTCTGATTTTCCTTAAGAAAGCATCTCTCAGGCCTGGCATGGTGGCGCATGCTGTAATCCCAGCACTCGGGAGGTTGAGGCAGGAGGATTGCTGTGAGTTTGAGCCCAGCCAGGGCTACAAAGTAAGCTCAAGGCCAACCTGTACTGCATAGTGAAACTCTGTCTCAAAAAGACAACAAAGATAAAAACAAAAATAACAAGAAACCAAGCAAGCAAGCAAGCATCTCTCAGCTGGGCATGGTGGTGCATACTTGTAATTTGATCACTCAGGAGGCTGAGACAGGAGGATTGCAAGTTTGGGCCCACCCAAGGAAACTTAATGAGACCCTATCTCAAAACAAAAATAGACAAAAAGTACTAGGAATGTCATTCAGTGTGAAGGTCCTGGGTTCAATCCGTGGCAACCAAGATAAATAAATAAATAAGTAAATAAATAAAAAGAAGAAGAAAAAAATCTCTTGCAGAGTATGATGATACACACACCTATAAACCAAGCATTCAGAAGGCTGCTAATCTTTTAGTGGCCAAGTTCTCCTCTGCTCTAGCTTCCCTTTTCTGGCCAAATTCAAAACTTTTAAAATAATCCAACTGTGCCATTTGCTCTTGATTCTCAGTGTAGACTGGCCAACATTCTCCAACAATGTCCATGCCATAACCTGAATGCTGAGCTGCCTTGAAATTTTCTCTACCAGGTTAACTAATCCATGTTGTGGATTGGCAACTGGTGGTCAACTTAAACACCAGCTGAACTGAATCAGCATGATGCTGAGCGTGGATGGCCCACCTGAGGACTGTTGCCAGCATAAAAAGGAGACTTGGAGAGGAAGAGTAGTGTTGTGGGTTCTCCTAAGCGTTGTTGTTGTTTGGAGTTGTTGGTTCTCCTGGAGGAGCTTGCCATGTTGCCTTCCCTGATACGAGCTCAGCTGTTAGCATCGGGGGAGCTTGGGACCTTGTTGCTGAGAACGGCTGCAGTTCACTTTGGGGGGATTTTGGTACTTACTTTAATCATTGCTTCCTGGCTCCAAAGAGAAGCTGGTCATGCTGGCTTCCTGATATGAACTTGGCTGTTCTCTTCTTTGGAGGAGCTTGGGACCTCGTTGTTGCTGAGGATGGCTGTGGTATTTTTCAGGGGAGCCCTGGTCCTTATTTTGAGTGTCGCTTCTTGGCTCCAGTGCAGATTCCTCAGCCTGCTGGCACAGATCCTTCACCCCACTGGCACAGCCTTTTAGCTTCCACTGCTGAGCTTTGGGCCTTCCCAGTGTAGATCCATAAAACAGACTTGCACGAGTCATTGTCTAGGGCTCTAGGCCTCCAGATGGACTTGTGGAGGGCATTGTCAAGCGATCTAGGTCTTCAGCTGAACTCATGCAGGATATTGCCATGGAATCCAGTTCCTCGGCTAGATTTTCTAGGTCTTTAGTGTTGTGGACAGATTTCCTGCACTTTCTTTGTATTTGACTCCTTGGGTGACCATGTGTCCTGTATGTAATTGTTCTCCTTGCAACCCCTGACTACAACAGTCCATTACCCTGAATCTCAGTCCCACAATCTCACAACATAGACACAGAACTACCAGATTTAATGTTTGCCCTACTGGCTTTCAATCTCGCTTTGGTCCCATTGGTTTCTCTCCCCCTATTCCTCCCTTTTGGAATGGGAATGTTCATCCTGTGCCATTGTATGTCAGGGGTGTTTGGCTTTCTTCTTGATTTTTACAGGGGCTCACAGTGAAGAGTTTGTGTTTTACCAAAAAATGCCTCCAGGTTATCCTTCTTTTTGGCAGAGTAGTACTCCATTGTATATAAATACATTTTCTTAATCCATTCATCTGTTGATAGGTATATGGACTGTTTCCAAGATTTAGCTATAACAAATTTTTCTGCTGTAAACATTGGTATATGTGTGTCACTGTAGTGTGATCACTTTAACTCATTTGGGAATATACCTAGAAGCAGAATAATTGGGTCAAATGGAACCTATAGTTTTAGTTATCTAAGGAATCTCCATACTGATTTCTTAGTGGTTATACCAATTTGCACTCCTACCAACAGTAGAGGAGGGTTCCTTTTCCCCTGAAACCTCACCAGCATTTATTATTAGTTGATTTCTTGATCATAGGCATTCTTTCTGGACTGAGATGGAATCAGTATTATTTTAATTTGTATTTCTCTAATGGCCAGCAATGGATGCACCTTGAGACTGTAATTTTAAGTGTAATAAATCAGACATACAAGTTTAAATATCGTATCTTTCCTCTAGTGTGAGAAACTCCAGGTATAAATGAGGTGCAAAATAGAGGACAGATTATTATGAAGTAGGGAGAACTTTTTCGAATGAGAAGGGGAACAAGAGATGGAAGGAAGTAGGGAAGAAAGGGAAAGAAATTTAAAGAAAAAAAACTGAAGAAAAATAGAAATAGAGTTTTTGCAAATGGAGAGGAGGAAAAAGGATGAAGAGAAAGGAGGGGAAGGGACAAAAAATTAAGATCTGTTATGTACATGTACAAATACCCCGTTATGAATGTAATCATTATGCACTGCAAACATATACTAATTAAAAAAAAAACACCTCACAGAGAATACCAAGGAAGGCTCTTTACAGTTATTCTGGCTCGTTTGGAGAATCACAAACTCAGAACTGGCTCTCAATTGCCTGGATGCTTGTTTGTTGAAACAAGAAATCAATTCCACAGTCACCATTCCTGCCAAAGACAGAAACAGGGAGAAAGGATTTGTCTGTTTGTGTTTATTCCCATGGTGGGGAGAAAGAGTTTTTTCTGTTTTCTGTTTTCATAAAAAGTTGCACAAGCTTGCTCAGGAAAAGAAAAATAAGAGTTTGCCTTAAGTCTCAAAGGAGACTTGGGACTTGTACTTTTCAGTAATGCAGAAACTGTTTGGACTTTGGCAACTCTTAGAGATGGACTAAGAGCATTGTGAATAAAGGCATGTGCGTGGCCCGCTGGGTCAGAGTGGCTCCAACCAGAAGACAACTAGTCTGCCTTCCGGGGCCCTGCGCAACTGGCGTGGACCACAGGAAGAGAAACACGTGCCTCCCGTATGCCTACCAGTGCACGGGCTAAGAATCAAGGAGAACCCCGCCCCCCCTCCATAAGAAACCTGCTGGTTTGGAGGTCTGGCTAAATTGATAGCAACTAAGGTACATAAAGCAACTAAATGCTAGTACTGTTTTGTTGATTTTGCAGGCCTGGGGCCGGCAGCCTGAACATCTGTTTGGAAGATGACAGTAGGCAATGTAGCAAATATGGGGAATTCTCCCCTGTCTTGTCTTTGAGTGCCAATATTGTTCTCATTGTTTTGCTTTATTCGGATTAATTTTTTTTGCTTTATTTTATATTCTGCTTTTATTGGTTTTATTGTGTTTTGTTTTTGGTTTAATTTTACTATACCTGTTGGAATGGTAGACTATTCTGAAAATAACAAGATCTACTATAGTAACTATTGTTTTCGTAGTATCTTTCTTTGAAGTTCTGTACCAGTTCTACTGCTTTGTTTTGATTGACTTTGTGCTGTTATGTTTTATTGGATTTTACTATCTTTAAAAAAAAAAAGGCATGTGCATGGGTCTTTGGGGGCCTAAGTATGGAATATTATGTTCATATCTAGATATCCCCTCATGCATTCAGAGGTGGGGTTTTTGGAAAGCGATTGGATTATTTATAGTTGACTCTCTGTGAGGAGGCAGGGCCTGGTAGAAGAAGCAGGTGACTGGGAGCCTGACCTGGAAGGTTAAATTTCCCTTCCCAGATCCTCCCATGACTGTCTGTTTTCTGGGTGCCAAGCCAAGAGCAGCTTTTCCTCTGTCATGCCCCTGTGCCATGCCATCCTGTCTTGGAGCCAGTGGACTGTAGGTTGAAACCTCTACAAACTGTGAGCCAAAATAAAGCTCTCCTCCTTTAATTTAGGGGTGTTGGATATATTTGTCCCAGGGATGAGGAAAGTAAACAAGACAGAGCTAAGGGGAAATTCAAGTTTCCTCATTACAAAACTTGACATAAATATTGAATTTACTGTACATACAGTGAGTCCTATATATGGTGAAGGTGTTCAGTGTTGTAGTCAACAAAGACCTTTGAAATGAATGAATCATTTTCTTCTGCTCCTGAAAGCCTTTGGTGGTGACAGACACCAGGCCAACAGTGAGGAGAAAGGCATGGTGAGATTGTTTCTCTCAAGGCATTGTACTTCTTGATTTCCAAATCTGACAAATTTCCAGAAGAAACTGTGTGCAGAGTGAGGAAGGTGACTTAGCAATGGCCCCATCTTATCAATGTTTAGGAGTGGACTGATCCAAGTTTGTATACAAATTTTATTTCTTCTGATCTGATCTTCCTCCAAAATCACTTACTGTCTGCCTGCACTGAGACAGAAGGACACTGTGTGACACAGGGCCCTAGATATCCAGGATGTAGGGGAAAAAAGATAGATAAAATCCTTCACACATGGGGCTTATGCTTCCTGTTGGGTGAAACAAAAAGAAAACAAATCAATCAACAAGGTAACTGTATGAAGAAAATAAGATAAGGTGGGTGACAAAAGGTGACTGGCAGGCAGAATATCTCAGGTGGGGCAATTCTGCTAAAATCTAGAGCAGAACACTCCAGGTAGAGGAAACAACAAATACAAAGGCCCTAAACCATAAAAAACTCTGTGCATTTGAGACATATAAGGGCTGAGAAGGAGAACTAGTTCCTTTTGTTGCAATAACAAATAATCAGAAACTTAGGGACTTAAAATAACTAATGGTAATTATCCTAACAGTTAAGGGAGTCCAAAGTCCAAAATGGGTTTCACTGGGCTGGACCAAAGGTGTCAACAAGGCCACCACCCCTCCAGAGACTGTAGAGGGAGTCCAATTCCTGGCTTTTCTGGCTTCTAGAGCTACCTCTATTCCTTCACTTTGGCTACACTTTCCATCTTCAGAGCCAGCACAGTAACTTCTTCAAACCTCTGTGACCCTCCTTCTTTTCCTTGTAATGACACATGTGGTGACACTGGGCTCACCCCAATAATCCAAATAATCTTCTCACCTAAAGTTTCTTACTCAGATCTGTAGATCATCCCTGTCACTGTACAGAGTAACAGTTTCACAGTTTTCAGGGATTAGCATGAGGACATTTTTGGCAGGCTGTTAGTCTGACCATCACAAAGTGCTAAGGGGAAACACAGCGGGTGCTTGAGCTTTCTGCTGCTCTGTGGTATAGGAAGCTATCAGATCTGATGTAAATTTCTTTTGTTTTGTTTTTTGGTACTGGGCATTGAACTCACCACCTCACGCTTACCAGGCAGGCACTTGAGCTGCTGAGCTAAATCCCTGGCCCCTGATGTAAATTTTTAACAGGACTATTCTGAGTGTTGCAGTGAGAGCAGGATAATCAGTTAGGAGGCTGTTATTTGGTTCTGGAAAGAGAAGATGAGGGTATGCAGACTTTGGGAGAGCTGCTTAGCTTCTCTCTTCTGTGTGACTGTGAAGTCTTACCACAATATAAATATTGCTAGGCTGTAGTGAGATAGCAATAATGCATGAAAAAGATAAGGGTAGTAGTTGATGTCTAATAGTACTCAATAAATGGTAGCTACTATTGTCACTATTCTTTATCAAAATTTACCTTCTAGTAAAAAGAACACTTAAAAAGTAGCAGAAACCTAAAGAATTAAAGAACAAATGAAACCCAGTGAAGAGAAGAAATTTACCCAGGGGCCTCCTATGGTTATCGGATAGTATGAGGTAGTGATCAAGGAGCCCATCCGAGAGAATTACGGAAAAAGAATCACTTCTTGTCCTAAGTAACCAGAAAAGGCAGCTTGGAGCTCAGTGGGAAGGATCTGGGGAGACTGATACCATGAAGGATACTGGCAAAGGCCTTGTGCTTGCAGGTGGCATCAAAAGACACAGTTTTAAATCCTATTACACTGCTATTGGCTGTGCAATTCAGAGTAAGTCTCTTAACCTCCCTGTACCCCATTTATTTCTCTTTAAAAAATGGTCATACTATCACATCCCACAAGGTTGTCATGAAGTTAAAATGAAAAAAAAAAAAAAAAGTAAGATAGAGCATGCTGTAAACTGCAGAGGTTATAAGGTATTATTTACGTCCTTTATCCAAAGTTGCCTACTTACCATTCCCCTCAAAACCTTAAGGCATGTGGACATGCTTATTCTCAGTGGTGAGCAAAGCTTATCTTCTGACAAGGGTTCCTGCCCAAATGACAGTCTCCTGATGTCCTCATCTAGATAACAGACCCAACACTGTTTATCAGTTTCTACTTCTGAGTACATTAATATTTCCCCTCAAAGGTTGACATTCAAACACAAAATGTGCTTTCTCTGGTAATACAGCTCCAGGTTTTCATTTCTCCAAACTTTTTTCTACTTGAAAATTCATTTGTTATAAACTAGAATTCTCATGTAATAAAAATAACTGTGCTCTTCGGCAAGATCGTTTTAGTTATATGTAACCGGGAGATATTTATAGGGAATTCAGCTTAAAGATGTATTTAGCCAACTAGCACTTATATGTATGCCTTACATAATAGGGTTTGGAAAAGTGTTAAAGAGCATTAGAGATGACAGTTTTGAGGCCAAGTGAGTAAATGTAAGTCAGTGTTACTATCACCAACAGGCCAAAGCGGTCCAAGAGATGGAGGGAGAGGAGAGAGAAAGGGGAGGGAGAGGAGGGGAAGGGATTGTAAAAAGACTCAAGATGTGTGACGCACATGTACCAATTTTTCACAATGAATGTAACCCTTATGCACTGCAAACGTACTAATAAAAATAAAAAAAGAAATAAAACCTAATTCTATAAAGTCAAATGAAAAAAAGGCCCAGACTAAAATAATAATAATAATGGTGCCTTTCAGACTACAATAATAATAGTACCTTTCAGTCTTCAGACACACAAGCTACAACAATGCTAGCTTAGAGATGGTTTATCTGATGTTGACCCACAACTCCCTGCTCTGACACCTCCTCCACCCCTCTTTGTTTTCAAGAGTTCTCAGCTGTGAGTGTATCAAATGCTGTCTAGCACTAGGTCCACCTCCTCCCAGGGGAGGGTCTGCTGGTCTGTCTTCTTTAGGGAGGCCCGAATGGAAATAAATCAGCCATTCAGTGCATCTAACCAAATGGAAGTCTATTCTCTGAGGGATAACCTCGATTCCACGGTGAATGGGAAACAAAGTAAACTAGTGAGAATCCCAGGGCACCAGACATTGTCTGGTAAACAAAAGAAATTAGAAACACAGGAGTAGGACACAAACACCAAGACAAATTAATGCCTCATGTGTGTTAAGTTTATCTTTGTTTAAATGAAGATTTTTGAGACGAGTGGTGAGTCATCT
The DNA here is from genome assembly GCA_004363535.1 of Dasyprocta punctata. NCBI lineage: Eukaryota > Metazoa > Chordata > Mammalia > Rodentia > Dasyproctidae > Dasyprocta > Dasyprocta punctata. The sequence continues at coordinate 86,552 of RJWM01002350.1, read as the reverse complement.
GTAAATACGTGTCTGGGTAGAGAACGGTGTAGGATGGAAGGAGGGAATGCTTGCTCAACAGAACCCTTGAGATTTAGATCTCACAGAGGAAAGCTTTAGAGTCATTGAAAATACAGATGACTTCCTCTCCCACACCAAACCTTTGTAATGCCCTGGTTTAGTGTTTAGGCAAGGTTCTGCGATACATATCTGAAAGGATAGAGAAAGATTTTTTAAATGAGGCTAGATGTTAGCAGTAACTATAGAAATTAATCTTGTCCTGAAGAACATGCCAGATGATGTCTTGAAGATTCCCAGAATGTAGAAAAATCTACAGAACAGATGATCTGGATTTTCCAGTAAATGAAACACAAGGATGAAATTTAAGTAAGAGGGGGAAACCAACAGAATAAAAGAGATATAAATAAATTTATCAAATGCAATGTGTGGTTTTTGTTTGGATCTTGACTTAAATAAACAATTATTTAAAAAATCCATGTGACAAATTCAAAATAGAATAAAGACCTAAAAATGTAAAATCAGAAACTATTAGATGCATACAAAAAATAACATAGATGATAAAACCTTGATGCTGGTCTTAGCAATGGTGTTTTGCGATATGACAATAAAGTAAAATCAATAACCAAAAATATACAGGTGGGAATATGTCAACAAAATGAGAGGGTGACCTATAGAATGGGAGAAAATATTTGCAAACTATCATCTGATAAAGAGCTGATATTCAGAATTTTATAAGGTATTTCTGCAAGCCCAATAGCAAAAACAAAATAACCCAATTTAAAAATGGCAAGACTCAAAAAGACTTTTTTCTAAAGAAGATGTATCAAAAAACCACAGATATATGTAAAGGTGATCCCTATCAGAGAAGTACAAACCATAATAATAATAAGATATTACCTCATATCTGTTATGATGGCTATTATCAAAAAGATAATAAGCATTAGCCAGGATGTGGAAAGAAGGGAACCCTTCTGCACTATTGGCGAGAATGTAAGGATATAGCAGTTAAGGACAATAGTATGGAAATTCCTCAGAAAATTAAATGCAGAACTATGGTATGAGCCAATAATCCCACTCTTTGCCATTGTCTTGGTTACTTTTACTTTTCTCTCATTGCTGGGACATAATGCCCAAAATGAAGGAAGGAAAGTTTTATTTGTCTTACAGTTTTTGGAGGTTTCAGTCCATAATCAACTGACTCCAAGGCAGGGTGGCATAACTCTGGGACAATACTCCAAGGCAGCAGCCAGAGCAAAAGGTGGAAAACAAGCCTCTTCTCCTCCCTTATAGCGTATGCACACCACCCTCTACTCCCTAGGGCAGATGTAGCACTCTCAAAATCTCTTTGTCCTCCTCTTGCACAGGATAAGGATATTTACAAAGTAAGAACCCTGGCTGAGTCTCTCAGTTAAACTTCTAAACTTCTCAAGTTCACACAATGTATCAATCATGATAGGCACGTACTCACAAATATGAAATCAGTATAGCAAAAAAAAATACCTGTACCTGCATGTTAATGCAGTATTACTTATAATAGCCATGATATGGAAATAATTTCAATGTCCATCTATGGATGAATGGGTAAGAAAATGTGATACACATACACAGTAGAATATTGTTCAGCCATGAGAAGAAGGATATCTTGCCATTTGTAACAATATGAATGAACCTAAAGGACATTATGCTAGATGCTATTAGTCAGACCCAAAAAGACAAATATTGCATGATTACCCTTATATGTGAAATCTAAAAACGTCAAACAGAAGCAGAGAGGAGAATTGTACTTGCCAGGGTGTGTGGGAGGAGGGAGAAAGGAAAGATGTTGGTCTAAGGATGCAAAACTTTAGTTATAAGATGAATAAATTCTAGCCATATAATGTATAACAAGATGACTATATTTAGTAATCCTAAACTGTATACTTCAAATTTTTAAAAAGGTAGCTATATAAAATGACACCCTAATTAACTTGATTGTTGTAGTAATTTCACAAAGCATGCATAAATTGAACCCTTGTGTTGAACACCTTAGATGCATACAATTTTATGTTATATATTAATAAAATGAGGAAAATTACTGGGACAACTGGAGAAATTTGAACATTAGATTTTTTTAAATTAAGCCTTTTAAAGAAATATATTGAAAATGTATAGACAGATATGTCTAGAATTTGGTTCAATATATGATTGTCTATGGATGATAATTATTCAGGTTGGGAGATGAATATATGGGGATTCTTTTTACTATACTCTACTATTTTAAATGGTTAAAATTATGCATTATAGAAAAGATTTTTTAAATGAGCAGAGTTTGAATAATTAGAAGTGTTATTGTTAGAGATATACCTCTAAATAATTTTTATAAAGGACACTGTAAATGTCTAATCAAAGTTCATATCAAGAAGCTTCTTTCTAAATTAGTGGATACGCATAAAGCAGTTAAAATAATACTACATGAACTCTAGGGTGAGAATTCAAGACACGCTCCCAGGGCTGGAAGTGTTGGTCACAGAGCATTTGTCTCTTGTACTGGCTTTGATCCCCAGCACCACATGCGCGTGCGCACATGTATACACACACACACACACACACAGTGCTAACCATTGTTATTATTTTCTTAAACACAGTGGGTTTAAATCTCATCTACAAACTCAAGCATATAAGAAATAGCTTTATTTTTTCTGCGACTAAATATAATCTCTTGGTCGATCCCACTTTTTCCTAGGATGATAGCAAATAAAACCCAGTCAGTTTCAGGATCTTCCCAAGCTCTTTCCTGTAACTATAGCTAACTTGTGGGGTTTGTCTGAATCCGTCTGCTGGAGCTGGGAGTATGTGGGAGTGATATAGGAAAAATGATCCCAGACCTCCAAATGATATGGGGGAATGAAACTCTCAACCTACTATATGTCCAGCGCGAGTTTGTGTTCTCTAAAAATCGAAGAATGAGTTTTAGGAACAACGGAGGGTAAGAGCAGAATATATTTATTGAGAGAAAGAAAGCTTCTGTCTGAGGGACAGAAGAGGACCCAAGCGGGTTGCCAAAGACTCTGTCATTTTTAGGGACTTTTATACAGTAAAACCATGAGGTTAGATGGGTCCAAGGCGGGGAAAATGGGAACCTGCAAGGTGAGCATAAGGTGGGACATTATTACCGTTAACCAATAAGATTAATTGCTCAGGTATAATTGATTAAATCAAGGACAAATGAGGAAAGAAGTCACTTAGTAAGCGGGGATGCTTAACAGCAGTGACTCTTCCTGTAGGGGGATGAGATGCTGACTCCTGACTTCCTCAGGGTGGTAGAGAACTATTTGGACTGTTGACCCTTAGGATGCAGTTGTATTTGTTCTGCTTTTTGTCTTGGTATCTGGCCCACAGCAGGAGGTGCCTGTCTCCTCAGAGGTTACAAGGTATCTGAACTTCTGCACTGGTTCCTTTGAGGGCCTAGCCCTATCTGACTGCCTATAATATTTTGTCTAACTCAGTTTTTCTATAACAGGAGGTTTGTCTGATCCTCAGAGTCTTGCTCCCACTGACCTTGTGCAGAGACAGCTGTCATCCTATGCGAGTCCTCACTGTGATGGCTTCTCTTTCTCCCATCTTGGGTGAGTGGGTCTCCAATGTAACCTACACCAATCTCAGGCCCTCGGGATGCAGGCTGCTGCACACACCACAGAAGCTCATCCATGAGAACTGGCCAGGCCATTTCTTCTCTGGGGTTTCCCCAGTTTTTGAGGTACCACCTGAGAAACAAGACACTGGTCTCCTTTTCTGTGGCCTTTGGTGAGATTTAGCTCCTTCATTACCCTTTGCTGCTGCCCAGTCCAGGAGGTGACCAGGAAGTTGTAGAACCATCAGCAACTAGTTCTCTGTCTGTCATTTCCCCTCAGCACTGCCTTCTCTTGCAACCCAGAAGGACCCTGTTCTTAGCTATTCTCGCTCACATATTCTCCTACGACCTTTTAAAAGTCGAATGCCAGGGGAAACATGGCATTTCCCTGTCCTTTGCTGACAGCCCTTCTTGGAGCCAGTAATTAGAGAAAGAGTACCTGACAAAATGGGGAAAAGAAATGATGAGAGAAATGTTTGTAAATATTTCAATTATGTTTCCTATTATTCTAAGAATGTTTAAATGAAAGAAAAGTGCACAGAAGGGTTATTTACCTTATATCCCCGTGTTAGTTAAAACAGCCTGCCTGGGTTTCTGAACATCGGGAATGAGAGACCTGTGGGTGGCAGTCACTGACTCCGCCCTGCAGGGACAGAAGAGTTCTCCAAGGAAAGGCTACAGATACAGAAGAAATATGCGATTACCCATGTCAGTGTTTCCCAACAAAGACATAAAGTCTACTCTCATCAAACTGGTAAAATCCAGCAAGCTCAGCTCAAAAGAAATACGGCCAGGTAGCATTTACCAGTTCTTGTGCTTCAAATTGTAGTTGAGAGTGTTTGAGTTAAAAAAAATTTTTTTTTTCTTTTGAGACAAAATAGAAACTGGTAAATATTTGTGCTTTTATTTTTGGGTTATCCCATCCTGCTGCACATTTAGAAATCATGTTATGCTAGTGATTCCATTCATGTTTCCATTCATGCATCTAGGAAGTATTTAATGAGTGATGACGGGGTAGGCACTGCGCTGAGAACTTCGAGGCCCAGCTGAACATGAATGGGTTGGTTCTTAAATATACACCGGGCTTTGTTTCCCAATCCAACTTAATCAGTCTATGGATATGAATTTGAAAAACCATTAAACCACTAAATGCTCTGGCTGGAAACATTAGTTACTAAGAGCTAGGAAATGTGTAGTTAAGAGATGTGTGAGTAAGGAAAAGAAAAAACCATTAATAGTGGTTTTCAGTTGAACAGGCAGAGAAAAGAATGAAAAGGCCTTTTATTAGTGTGTAACTATGCGAACAGAGCATGGTGATGAGAGAGCACTGTGCCCGAGTATCAGGTTAAATGCCACCACGTTATTACTGGTCTAGTGGATTTTAAAAGTATCATTTGAACGCAAATCCTCAAATCTGGTGACCAACAATGCTGTCACAGCTGAAAACACTGCCACTACAAGGGCACTTTATAACCAGCGTACTTAGACTGCCTTACACTTTGGGTCCATTAGAAACTCAAAACAAACATCTCTTTGAACTTGTAGTTCTTAATCCAAGTTGAAGACGAAGAGAAAAAGCACTAACTGCAATATAACAGTTCAGGAACTGAAAGGTCATGTATTCACCTGATCTCACAGTCTCTCACATTTCCAAATTCCTAGTTCACTAATAGTAAAGAAACTAGTGTTATGTTTTTCTCTTTACACATCATCTTTTTTTCCCCACCAGAATATACGATTGAAACTTTCTAAATTTTGATTAATTAATGATAATTATGGCACTTACAGCTAGTTGAATCAGGTCATTAACTAAAAAGAAAGGTTCCCATATAGAAGTTTCTGGGCTATTCTCCTTTCTGTTCCTCCCCTCTATGTATAATTTTATTATTTGTAGAATAATTAAGGGTTCAGAGCTATTTCTATATGAAGTCCAAACAAAGCGGGTATTCAGATGAGCTTCTTTCTGGAGTTTGGGGACTTTGAAAATAAAAGGGAAACAAGAAGAATTTCCCTTCATGCTTAAATTGGAATCGCAGTATGAAGATTACCTCCATTTCATAGACTGTGCATCTACTCAAAGTACATTTTAGTGACAAAAATGATGCCTATGCATACCTACATAATAAAGAGCATAAAAGAAAAAGACTTCTTCAAATAGGAGTCATAAAACATCTCTGAAAGTGCTGTAATTTTACCACTGCAGGAAGGAAACCAGATTTTCGAATAGAGGACAGTGGGTTTGCTGACTCAGTCTCTTTCTCTGTCTCCTGAACCAGGTTCTCTGCTATTCAGACTCAGGGGCTCTTCCATACGTGAAACTGGGTAATTCAGGTAACTCTGTACAGAGTGTTATAAAAAGTAATCTAAACACAACTTTAAATCCAAGGATTAAATCACAACAGATTTATTTTGCTTTCCATTTTTTCCATTGGCCCAATGCCCAGATCCATGGCTGGCTTCCATTTTTGGCAGTTGAATATTCTTTCCTCACAAGGGTAGCAATCTGCCACCAGCTTCATCTTCTCCACATTTTTTGATGAGTAAACATGAACTTCTAATGAAAATTATCATATTAAACTTTATAAATGGAAATTCCACCTTTGACGCTCCCAGATTTAAACTAGCAAAGGCTTAGACTCTATTGCTTTCCTCTTTCTTTTGAAAGAAAGGGGGCCAGAAAAGACCTAACATCCTGGATTCCCATAAATGCACTATGGACATCTTTCCAAATCTTTGTAAACTGATGCAAAGCAAAGTTCACATTTGTACCAATCTGCTAATGGGTAGGGTCTTGCCTGGTTTATCTTCATCATCTGCAGACCCTAGATCTTCTCAATGTAGCTGATTAGTAGTTTCCAAATCATGTTTCAGGCTTGATGATATAAAGGAAGTCAAATTCTGTGACTGAAATTTTTATGGCTAACTGAAGACTGATACTACATTCCTCTCTCATCATCTCTATGAAACAAATCAGATTCTCTTCCATTTCACAAACTCTGGAAATCTACAGTGTGTCATCTGGCTTGTTTTTTATTAGTCAGTTTGAACAGCATGGGTTAAGGAATATTAAATTAGCCAAATTGATTTATTGCTGAGGGCGTTAGACTGGCCATTTCTCCCCATATCTGTCACATTGTGTATGCCCTTACCAAGTTCAACTGAATTAAGAAATAAGATATAGGAGACACAAAACAGCTTTAGATTTGCAGTAGTTTTCCCTAAACCCTCTTTTTCTAAAAGATGTATTCACCCAGTCATTGGCACATATATATAACATAAGTCTCTGTTACAAGAACAAGCCCTGTGACTGAAGCAAAGACGTACAGGTGTAGGAGGACTGACAGGCACAACATCTGGAGGTTGCCAGCATAGAAGGAAAGAAAGAGGTGCTCACTAGTTAGATAAGTCCTCCTCCTTCCTTTGGGAGGAGGGCATAAAGAAGCAGAAGGAAGTTGGTTGTGTGCTTTTCTGATGGAGAGCAGCGTCAAAATTCCTTTCCCTCCATGCTTAGGAGCAGAGGGAACTGAGTGTTCACTCCTAGCACACTTGTAAAGACTGAAAGAGATGAAGAGGGGCTGTGGGCACATTTAGCTGTGTGCTCCAGGCCTGCCTTGCCCACGTGGTCTTGGCCAGGTCCTGTGAGTAAGGAGGTGGCAGAGCCACAGTGGACCCTCTTCACTTTCTTCCTGGTCAGTGGTACCTTGCAAATACCCAGGCTTTTGGAACTCAGGACTGTCTGAGACAATATGACTCTTTCTCAGTGAATCATCTCTGGTTTTCAGGGGCAGTTTTAACCATGTCTTTCCTCTCATTCTGCAAGTCTATCCAAGGATGTTTGGAAAAAAAAAAAACCCACAGCTCTGATGCAAGACTGATGATGGATGGACCATTTTTAGAGAGTCACAGGGTGGAGAAACAGCTACTGTTGCCTAATGTCAAAGGTTACACATCAGCACCTCAGCTAGCCCTATTTACATTGCTTAGAGTTCATCAAAGGGGAAAGGAAATAGCTTAGCCAGCTCTGTATATATCAGTACATGGAGATAGGGCCAGGTTTAGCCAAAATGGTGGCAACTACTCTTTGTGCAAGGAGAGTCATTCAGGTAGGTGGTCCTCCACACTCTTCATGTCATTTCTTTCTAGCAAGAACCAGAATTTGATCATAACTACCTTTCCCAATTCATACTCTATTATTCCCTGCTCTTTAACCTTTCCACCACTGGATAGTCAAATGGCTCTCTGCTCTTGTGGGATTGCTAAGTCTGTACCCAAAAGATGATTATTTATTGATTCTATTATTACAATTTTGAGCTTTGGAAGAGCTGAGGGTATAATTGTTAATTTTGTTAACTTGACAAGGTTTTGGGAGCCAGTTATTTGGTCAAACACCAGTCTAGATGTCACTGTATTTCTACATGTGATTACCATTTAAGTAGACTTTGAGCAGAACAGATTCGTCTCTATGTGAATGGGCCTCATGCAGTCAGTCGAAAGCTTTAATAGCAAAGGCAGAAGAACAGAGGTTCACCAAAGAAGGAGGAATTTGTGGGGGTTTTTTGGTTGTTGTTCTTTTGCATTTGGAAGAAGGAATTCTCTTCCAGACTGCCTTTAGATTCCAGATTTCAATATCAACTCTTTCCAGGGTCTCCAGCCTGGAAATTTCAGACTTGCCAACTCTCATGACTGTATGAGCCAATTCTTAAAATAAATCCTTGTCTCTATATTTATATACATTTTACTGATTGTCTTTCTTTGCAGAACCCTGACAAATGCATGGGAGAAAAGAGATTGAAGGAGATATTAATAAGTTCCTGGCAGAGAATTTTTAAAACAGAATTTTAAGATGTATCTAGCTTAAATGTTCAATTGTGTTTTTTTCACCTTAACCATTCTGCTATTCCAGCTTTCCTTTCAAAATCTGACTATAAAGTTGGACATATGTCTTTCCCCAGGCACATCTTTTATTGGAAAGAAGGGCCAGGTTGTAATTCAAGATTGCAGCAAGTGACTTGGATCCCTCTCAAAGTTTCTTTGGGCTCTAGGCTTTTTCTGGGTTCAGTGACCTGGTAGAAAATTATTCTCTCTTCTTAGGAAAAAAAAAAATCTAACGACCTCTATTTTTCTCTTTATGCCAGGAATTCCTCACACTAGAATGTAAAAGAGAATGAGACACATTACCATTTTTTCATGCCTCGTATTCCTTCACTTCTTTACTCTGTAAGTCTTATAAACCCAGAGGTCAGTGTATCTTAGTGTCAGAACAACCTCACTTTCAAGAAACACAGCCAGAGGGAATTCACTGGCTTTGGAGGAACCTCAGAATGCATTAACACCACCTAGCTACAGTATTTCCCACACACCCGGCCACAACTCTAGCAGCTCTCTCCTCAAAATGCCTTTACCCTTTAGTATAACACTATTTCTAGTAACTCACTGATTTTATCTTTTAGTCCAGGGGTTCTCATTTATTACTATGCATGTATACATTTTGGAGGTGATACAATTCCTGAGGAGATCTTGGCATGACTGTAGGAATCTTCATTAATGAACATACCAGAAGATAGAAGAGGAGGTGCGCTCACAACAAGTGTACTTAAATGCCAATGGAGTCCCCCAAAATCAAGCTACTTTCCCTTCTTCCTGGCTAATCTCTCAAATTCTATCCTTCTCTCTCTACTGTCCACCACAAAGTCCAAAAAGAAATCCCCTCACAGTGAAGAAATAATCTAAAAAGGTAAAAGGTAAACTCACAGTAAGAGAAGCCAAGCATGTAGAAACCTAGGGCCGGAGATAGTGAGTAAATTCACAGTCATCATTTTTGTCTAGCCGCAGTGCCTTGATTTATTCATTTATCCTGCTTGCTTATCCCATACAAGCCCTAGACCACCAGAGGTCAGGACATGATGTTTTGGGAATGATCCTGATCAGTGCCCATCAACACAAATAAATCTGCCTCCAAATCCTGGGTGTCATTTTGGTGTTTCTGTTTGCCATAGCAGTTCAAGATGACAATGTACCCAACTACTTTTCTCTTGTAGGGTATTGGAAAGAAATAATTTAACCTTAGTGTAGACTTGTAAGCAGAATTGCTGGGCAAGGTTTTCGGGAAGCTCTTTAAAAGGAGTAGGTTAAGGAGATTTTGTCTTTCACTTTACCATTTCTCCAGTATGTGGAGGTTGTAGCAGAGAGAACCATCATCACTTCCCACAGGATGGCTATCGGTGTGAAAGCCATATACTGAGTGTGGCTGACCCTAGGTCTGACATCCTGGTAGCCTTTTGGGTCCTTTCTATCAGCTTCAGATTCTTTACCTCCAGATATTATTTTTGTGAAAAAAAAGATACAAGTTTGTTTAAACCACTGTTTTTAGTGGTTTCAGTTACTCAACACCAGCGTACTCTCAACCGATAAGCTGTTTAAACCAAATTTGCTTGTTACCCTCGTAGTAATATTTCAGGCAATGTTTCCGTGAATATTCTGAAACATGTTGAATCACCTCTCTTTCAAGACTTTGAAGTATTTTGGACAAATTCGTTACTTTTCTTTTCCATCAAAATGAAAAACAGATCCATATATTTCCTATATCTCACAGTTGTGTTGACATAAAATAGAACTAATAGACTTCTATAATCTAAACTGGATCATACTGCTTTATTTTTGTTTATGGGTTTGTAAAAGGTGAAAGATTTATAGTATTTGAAGAGAAACCAGAGTATTGTTTATGAATTTGTATTAGTCTGGGCTCTCTAGAGAAATAAAATAAATAGGACGTGGATGTATATATAGAAGGACATTTATCATAAGAATTGACTCATGCAGTTATGGAGGCTGACAAGTCAAAACTCTCTAGTGCAGGCCAGCAGGATGGAAACTCAGGAGAGACCACAGCATAATTCCAGGCCTGAGGCCAGTGGCCTAGAGATTTCCTTCTTACTTGAGGCAGCTTGCCTTTTGTTCACTTTAGGCCTTCAACTGATTGCACAAGGTCCATTCACATTATAAAGGGCAATGTACTACTCAGAGTTCACTGAGTCACATATTATCTCATCCAAAAACATTTTCAAATTGACACATAAAGTTAGCTACCACAGGATTTGTTTTTTATTATTTATTTATTTTGCGGTATCAGGGATCAGACTCACAACCTTGCGCCTGCCTGACTTAAACCACTGAGCCAAACTTCCAGCCCTATTTTTTTTGAGGCAGGGTCACACTATGTAGTTCAGGCCTGCCTTGCTCACATTGTAGCCCAAGCCGGCCTTGAACTCGCAACACTCCACCTGCCTCAGCCTCTCCAGTGCTGGGATTAAAGGCGTGTGCCACCAACGCCCAACTAGGATTTGTTATTTAAAGCAGACCAACTCTGGGATAAATAGAATATATTCATTTTTTCTTTTTATGAAAACAATGTATAAAACTCATAACTATCTCTTATAATAACCTTATTACACTTAGCTTTAAAGAAAGCAGAGACAATTCAGGCTAACCAAAAACTATATTTATTGAAATTTCTACTCCCCTCAATCCTTGCTCAAATATTCCTTAAATTCCAGAAGAACCAATTTTAAATTATTACTAACCCAAAGTAAGGGTGTCTGTCTCCTTAGAAATACAGCAGAGAGTTTCAGGATTTAATTCTATACATAGGTCTGACATTCTAATTGTGAAATTTAATAATATCACATATCCATTTTGTCCTTCAAAATACTAATTTAAAACATCACATAGTTTTCAACATCTGACCCCTCAAATGTCCTGGGAGTTGTCATTAGTATATGGTCTTTCTGGTAGACCAAAGAACCACAGTCATTTATCAATCTTCTGTCAAATCCCACCTCATTCAACAAAGGACTTGGAGCATCTTGTAAAATACAAATGATATGAAAAGAAATTTAAAAATAGGACAGTCTTGAGGGTAGGGGTATAATAAAGTCAGGAGTCAGATTAATGAACAAAATGTTACCCACACAGTTTTATATAGTTACCAGGGATGGGCCATATCTTTGGCTCCAATTTTTCTAGTGGTCAAAGGGAAATGAGAAGCCCAGTCTGTCACAAGTCTCAGAGTTGTTCCTAACATAGAGTAATAGGAAAAGAAATGTTCCAGAGAAGTATAGTTTTCCTTGATTTGGGGTCTCCTCCTGATACAAATATGATATTCTTTCTGAAATATACACATTTATGATTTTCATACCCAGGTTTATTATACAAGATCTCCAAGTAGGCTAATCCTGCAGAAAAAAATAATCCAGTCTCTATGTCTCCCTATAGTTTAATCTATGGGAAAAATTGATAAGGCTAAGTGAAAGAATTTACATATTAAAAAGTCACATATTGTATGATTCCATTTGTACAAAATGTCCATAATAGGCAAATCCATGGAAATGAAAAACATAAATGTTGCCAGAGACTGCAAGAAGGGGTAAGTGGGGTGTGATTGCTCATGAATATAGAATTTCTTTCTGGGATAATAAAAATATTCTGGAATTAGATACTACTAATAGTCACACAATTTTGTGAATATACTGAAAACCACTGCATTGCAACTTAAAAAGATAAATTTGAATATATAAATATGAATTATAAGTCAATAAAATGCATGTAATAAAAAATTAACTATGCATCTTGTATTTTTTTATTATGGGTACATTTGATTGGTGAAACACAAGTTACATCCGTCTGCATTCTAGCATAAAGGAGTCTGGAAAATATTCCTTCATGACTCAAAATGTAGAAAAAACTGCGGAGATATTGTTCAAAATATATTCCATATCCTCAAATGGCAGATGTTAAATACAAGTTTCGAAGTCAACTGCCCAGACTTGAATTCCACCTCCATCATTTAGCATCTGTAAAATGAGAGAAGGCTGTTACCACCTGTGTCTTAGTTTTGTCATAGAAAAAATTTGTTAATGTTAGTATTACAATTGTTTCCTGGCTGATGTCCTTCTTACCACTGTCTTCTCTCCTGTGTCATCGTTCAACAGAGCAACTAACAGGAGACTTTCAAGGAAGAAGTCACTTCGTGTCACTTTTTTGCTCAAAACTCTTTAGTGGTTTCTATGGTTACTGGAAGTGAAAGTACAGAGACCCGGATGGACTAGGAACTTTGGAAGTAGAATCAAAATGAATAGAACAAAGACAAAAAAAAAAAAAAAAAAAGAAAGGAGATACAGATAAAACACTGGTAGAAACCAGCCAGATTGCAGAGGGCAACCACCTTGCTTTCTAAATTCTACATTAAAACGTGAGCAAATGAATACCGAGTCACAGAGAGAGGGTACTTTCTGTCACATGTCAACCTAAGGAGAATCAGAAATTTTCCAAAGAACTATAAGTACAGAGATAATTAAAAAAAGAAAGAGCTGGGAATTTATCTCAGTGGCCTCAGCACCTGCCTGGCAGGTGCGAGGTTGTGAGTTCGATCTCTAATACCAAAAATAAAAACTAAAAAAAATATTTAAAAATGAAAAAAGGAAGAAAGTTAATGCCCTTAAAGAAATAAAAACCCTAACCTATCATTTTAAAACAAGCTAAAATAGATTTTAAAATGATATGAACCAAAAGGTACATAAAATTAATAGAGCAGAAATCACAGTTCAAGAACTCATTGAAAAAAGAAAAATTATTTTCGCTATGAAGCTTAAACTAGGAAGAGCATAGAAAAACAAATAACTACTATACATGATACTTGCATAACCAGGTTTATAGTAGCACAATTAATAATAGCTAAAGCCTGGAAGTGTAATATATGTCCATTAACAGATGAATGGATAAAGACAATGTGATATATTTACACAATGGAGTACTACTCCCATAAAAATGGTAAACTTGAGTCAAATTGTTGGAAAATGGGTGCATCTTGAGACCATAATATTAAATGAAATAAATCAGACACATGATATTAAATATTGCATGGTTTTTCTCATATAAGAAACCCAAATTATAAAGAAAAAGCAAAATAAAAAATAGATAATAGGAAATACAGAGATAGTTCTTTCTCAAAGAGGAAGGAGATCATGAGGTGGAGAAAGCGGGAATAGAGGGGAGGAAAACGGAATAAAAAAAGGAATTAAGATGTGCTATATACATGGAGCAACTTTCCACCAGCAATGCAAACATTACATACTGCAAACATGTACTAATAAAAACATTTTTTAGAACTATACATGTTGTCTGAAGCAAAAGTAAAAGAGATAAAGATGTCAAAAAGTCAAAGATATAAAGAAAATATAAATACTTAAGATAGCCAAAAATGCCCACAAAAGCTAAAACAAATAAATTATAAAGATATGTGAGCCACTGAAGAAGAAATCTGAGAACAAATACTGAAAACTATAATTTCTTAAAAATCCTGAAGCAATAAATGATCTGAAAATATGTGGTGAAAAGCACATCATTTACCTGAGAATATTAACACGACAGGTTCTGGACAAATTACTAGATCTTAAAGGAGAAAGAAAAGCAAATCTTGGATTTCTAGGCAACAAATGCCTGAAAAGGATTGAAAATTAATTATCTTCAGACCTTTTAATAGTTGCATTTCATGTGGTTAAAAAAAATTGGGTAACATATTTAAGATACTCAGAGAAAGAAAATGTAAGCCAAGAATTTCATATCCAGCAGAATGGCTTTCAAGTATAAAAGGCACAAGCTGTTAACAGCGTACAAGGACCCAGAGAATATTGTTCCCCTGAGCCATTCTGATGAATTAACTCAGGAATGTGTGTCACCACACAAGATTCAAGATGTCACCATATGGAGGGTGGTGAGCACTGAAGTTAGTGTCCTACAGAACTAAGACTCAAGAGGGACTGAGAGAGAGAGACAGAGATAGAGACAGAGAGGGAGAGCATGTCATCCTTGGGTACCCTGACAGTATAGACATGCAGCAACTACAGGTAAAGCAAGAAGACAGGCAGTAATACACATGAAACCAATTTGACTGTTTTAAGTAATATAATTGATGGTGATATTAGTCTTGCTATTCTGAGACTGTTGCGTACGTAACGTAGCTTACAGAAAATGAGCAATTATGGAGTATTCTAAATCTGTCATGTTCTATGTCATTAAGAACCAGAACTGTTATTAGAACTAGAATTCTTATATTGGAAGAAAAATGTTTTGAAAGTTTTAGTCCTAATACTTGAGTAGAAAATATCAGTATGTAGCCAGGCATGGTGGCGCCCACCTTTAATCCCAGCACTCGGGAGGCTGAGGTAGGAGGAGCATTGTGAGTTCAAAGCTGGCTTGGGCTACAACGTGTGCACAAGGCCAACCAGAGCTGCATAGTGTGACCCTGTCTAAAAAAACTAGGGCTGGGAGTTTGGCTCAGTGGCTTAAGCGCCTGCCTGGCAGATGCAAGTTTGTGAGTTTGAACTCCGGTGCCACCAAAACAAAACAAAACAAAAAGAAAATATCAGTATGTTTCAGTGGGAGTCTAAATTAGTATAGTCAGTGTGGAGGTCCCTCAAAAAACTAAAAGTAGAGCTATCATTTGATCCATCTATACCATTTCCAGGTGTACAATTAGAAATTAGAACTTTAAAAATTCTATGACAGTATGAATCTACCAAAGCTTAGGATACATACGCTCTACGAGCCACCAAGCCCACTGTCAGACACAGAGAATCGAATGATGGCTACATTATTTGTAATAGTCCCAAATTTAAACAACCCAGCGTACTCTCAGTTGAAGACCAGGTAAACCGTGGTTTGATCACACTATGGAGCAATAGGCAGGGACAAGAATGAACAAATAATCCATTGCTTGGCACGACAATGTGGACGAAGTAAGACATACACAGTTGTCCCAAGGATTTCTTAGAGATCCTCTGTGGGAGCGGTAGGAGGTTTCAGTGGACAGACTGGTCTGTAAATTCAGATATAGGCTGGTACTGGAACATTTTAGAAAATGGAACTGTGGAACTGGGGAGAGAGGTAGATGTTGAAGTCACTGATGGAGTCTGGTGCCAGGGGAATTTTTAGATTCTCACAATTTATGGCCTTGTGGTGGACTAAGAACTGATGGTCAATATAAACACCAGCTGAAATGAATCTGTGTAGTGCCAAGCACAGATGGCCCACCTGAGGACTGTTGCCAACATAAAAAGGTGACCTGGAGAGGGAGAGTAGCAATGTGGGTTCTCCTAAGTGTTGGTGTTGTTTGGAGCTGTTGGTTCTTTTGGAGCTCTTTGTTCTCCTGGAGGAGCTTGTCATGCTGGTTGCCTTGATGTGATCTTGGCTGTTATCATTGGAGGCACACAGGACCTTGTCACTGAGAATGGCTGCAGTTCACTTTGGGGGAGCTCTGGTCCTTACCTTCAGCATCACTTCTGTCTTAGTTACTTTTTACTTGTTGCAGAGACAAAATACCTGACGCTCAAAATTAGGGAAGGAAAGGTTTATTCTTACAGTTTCTCGGGAGTTTCAGTCCTACTTCATTGGCTCCAAGTCAGCATGGTGTGGAGGGGCTGCTGTTCATGGCGGCTGCAAGCCGCAAGGCACGCTGGCGAGAGAGGGCGCGTGTGCGTGAGAGAGAATGGAAGTGCCGAAACTGCAAGAGGAAGACCCGCCTCATTTACACTCTATGTCAGCTCCACCCCTGGGCGGGTACAGCACTCACATTGCCAATCCCAGCGCTAGACAACAAACGGAACACAAGCAAGCGCCGGACTTAGCCCCATCAAAAGTATATGAGGACTTGGGGGGACATAGCATACCCAATACAACTTCCTTGCTCCGGAGGGGAAGATGTGTGCTGTTCAGGCTCTAAGTCTCCAGCTGAACTCATGCAGGATATTTCCATGGGATCCAATCCCTCAGCTGGGTTTTTTAGGTCTTTAGCGTGTGGACAGATTTCCTGTACTTTCATTGTAGTTGACTCTTTGGGTGGCCATTATAAATAACACTATAAATCACGTGTCCTGTATTGTCTTGTTCTCCTTGCAACTCCTGACTACAGCAGGCCTGAATGTCAGAGACCAAGACCAGCACTGAGGCCACCAGGACCCCTGCCACAGTTCCTGCACCAGACACTTTCAAGATGGAGCGTAAATGGGGACAGAAAGTTCTGCTGTTGAGCTAGGACACTGGTGGCAAACCTCTGGCACGCGTGCTGCAGCAGGCATACGAGCCAAGTCACCCCGCAGCTGAGCATCGGATAACAGCTGTTTTTTTCTAAACCAAAATCCCAGGATTCAAGTTGGAGTGCAGTGTTGGCACCTTGAGATAAATAAAGTCGATGTGGGGTTGCAGTTTGGGCACTCTGTTCGCCATCACTGAACTGGGCATAGGGGAGCCCTGGGTGCATAAGACCCTGGGACAGTAGGAGTGGCAGAGGCAGAGAAGGTGCCCAGCACTCCCTCCCAAAGGCCCCACCTCCAATGCCAAGGCCCTGGGGGCTGGATTTCAACACAGGCATGTGGGGCAGTATGAACATAAATCTATAGTAGAATGAGACTTATTTTATGAACTTATGAGATTTACCTATGCTTCCTCCTTTCTGTTAACACAAAGAATGATCAGGTAGCTGTCTGTCGCCTCCCAGAAGTGACACCATCTGTCAGCCTGGTACACAGTTACGGCTTTTCTGTGCACACTATGTGGTCCTCCTGATCCCCCTCATCTTCTTGCTGGGGCACTGTACACACTTATGGTTGGCAGAGAGCCCCTGCTAGGGGACCACTACCACCGGAAAAGCTTCTAATTGTACTTAAAAACTGCATGTGGGGAAAGGATTTTGACTATCAGCCATGTGAAACAGTTTGTGAAATATTATGCTTCATTGCAATGGGATTCCTTTTCAGTCATTGCATGTGTTTCTCTGAGGATTGCTGCTTTTTGTAGCTCTGGCCCGTGAGGGACCCACTATTGAGAATGAGCACCTCACACTCAAGGACAGAGTGAAGATTAACAGTCTGCTGTAAACCCATTGCCTCACAGTTGGAGGGCTTGGTGTGTGCAGATATTAATACTGATGTGTGGCTTCAAAACCCTTCTTCCACTGCTCCAATGATCCCTTCCGACATTCCCAATGGAAGACATTTGCCTACTACTCAACTCCCTTAACACCAAGGGCAAGAAGCACAGCACACCCTTCAATATGCAGAGCAGAAGAAAAGGACAACCTCCCCTCCGAGTTAGAAAGAGGTCGCATTTGTACGGGGGAAAGTGTACACATCAGTTTGCACACATGACAGAGATTTTATGTTCTCTCTATTACACCAATCAAAGCATACTGAAAATTTGTTATGTGTAGCTATCATACTGGGATGCTGGGGACCCAACACTGAATAAAAAGTCATCTCCAACCTCTAAATTCTAATTGTCCACTGAGAGCTGGTACTTGACCACCATGGAGTGACATGATTTACAGGTTTCTTATCATCTTTAGAATTTTCACATTTTTACGTTGACCCATCATTCACAGAAGCATCAGTCTCTTCTTTTGGATTATGAAATTGACCTAAATTTCCATTGCCTTGCCCTGATCAGGAACATTCCTGAGACATTGCCCTTAGGAATGTGTCCCCAGGAGAAAATGCACAAGCATAGATCAAGGGTTCAGGGAGCTGAGATTGGAACCATGGCCTGGGGAAAGCTGAACTGCTTGCCTAACAGAGTGAGAAGAGTGGAGGTTCTCAGTGCCAGCACCTGGGGGAGGAAAGTGGAGAATCAGAAGAGAACAGAGCCGGAAGATGCTGAGGAGGCCTGGAAGGAAGGCAGGATGCTACCCGGGGAGAAATGGTCAGGAACCATCTCCGTGGGGGAATGGCCCAAAGGATAAAGTGTGGGTCTCCTCTTGGACCAGTCCGGGTGGCTGCAGTGGAGGACCACACTCCTCGTCTGGCATGGTTTGTATCTAGGTGCCCCCTCCCCAAGCCTCAGGTGCTCAGAAGTGCAGCTTTTGAGTAGTGATTGGATTATGGGGGTTTATCATTGACTTGCTGTTAGGAGGTGAGGCCTGGTTGGAAGGGGTGGGTCACTGGGGGAATAGCCTGAAACAGTTCCTCTCCTTCTCTGGAGCCTTCTTTCATCTCTGCTTCCTGGCTTCCCTGACATGAGGAGCTGTTCTTCAGCAATGCCCCTGTGCCATGCCATCCTGCCTTGGAGCCAGCAACCATGCAAGGACTGAGACTACTTAAACATGAGCCAAAATAAACCTCTCCTCCTTCAGGTTGCTGGTGCCAAGGCTTGAGAGTCTTAGCGAAGAAGGAAAGTGACTAAGATGCCACCTTTCAGGGGCTGCTACCCATGCATGTGACTCGTATGAATGGATGTTGGAGTATATGGTTGACAAAATACCCACCCCAAAGTGATCCTAAGCCCCAGAAACTGGGATTATGTTAGATAACTGCAGATGTGAGCAAGCTGAGAACCTTGAGGTGAGGAGATTACTCTGGATTATCTGGGTGGGCCCAATGTAATTGCAAGAGTCCTGACATTCAAAAATGGGGGACATGAAGGACAGTCAGAGGGAGATATGACCACAGAAGAAAGGCAGAGGGAGGTACAGCATTGCTGTCTTTAAAGATGGAAAAGAGATTCTGGAAGAGCTGGTAAAGGCAAGGAAACAGAGTCCTGCCACCAGCAGGAAAGCAGACCTGTTGTGGACACCTCAGTTTTAGCTTTGTGAGATCCCTGTTTGATTTGGGACTTCCAGAATTGCAAGGCAGTAAATGAGTGTGCTTAAATCACTAAGTCTATGTTCATTTGTTATCACAGCAGTAGGAATCTAATACAGAGTGTAAATCAGGGAATAACTGAATACAAAGTGTGATTTAGGGACAGGGGGTTGCTGTGGGAAAAAAATAGAATTTCAAGTCAGAAAGGTCAGTTTGGATCAGACTGGGGGAAGCCTGAACTGAGAGATGAATGAATTTAGACACTGCCATTGGGGTACAGAAAGCCACCAAAAGGTTCAAATATGGAGTGAAATAGTAAACAGAATCTCAGAAATGGAGACTGTTTGGGGTTACAGCTAGATGTCTGCCCAAAGCCTCATTTGGTCAATAGGTGGGGCTTTTCAGAGGTGGCTGGATCTAGGGATGTGATGCTGATTTTAAGGGTGTGTGATTACTAAATTAGTGCACTGATTGGTTTGGCATAGATCTTGGTATGGATAGCAAGACGGCCCACCCTGGGTGTGGGTGGCACCACCCAAAGGGCCGGTTGCCTGGAAGGGATAAAAGGGAGAGGCAGACTGCTGCTGCTGCTGCTGCTGCTGCTGTGCTACTTCACTGCTTTTCTGCCTTCTGCCCACCATGAACGGTTTCTCCCCTGCAATGCCCCTCGGCCATGCCACCTGCCTTGGAGCCAGCCAACTGTAAGCTGAAACCCCTACACACTGGGAGCCAAATAAACCTTTCCTCCTTTCACTTTGGGTGTTGGATATTTTGTCTCAGGAACAAGAAAAATAACTATGACAGAGACCATGAGAGCTCTGAGGGGCAGCTCACAGTGCTCTCTGTAAGGAGGCCCAGGGCTGTCTCAGGGGCTCAGCTGAGTCGGGACAAGTGAATGCACCCTGGGACAACCATCCTCACCTCTCAAGGTCCCAGCCTTGTCACCAGTTTCATATTCTGGGTTTTCACTTCAGATTTCATTTGTGCAGGGAATTTCTCATCTAAAGTAATAAGGGGGAAACACCAGATGAGCACGACTCACTGCACAGAGAGGTTAAGGATCTCCTGCCAGGTCACCTGCTTAGAAGATGGGAGGGCAGGGACTTATTTCCTAGGAATCTCCATTCTCAGTCCTGGGGTCTTCTCCTGAAGGGCCCGAGGGATGGGGGAGGGGAGTAGGGAAACCATCTATGAAGTGATGTGCATATTTGGCTATGGTTCATGGAGGCTTTGAGCATGAAAGGAAGGCTCTGGGCATGAAGGTCAAGTCTCAGCAATCAATATGTCTTGGAGACCCAGAAGAACCAGGCTTTGTCCTATCATCAGCAGGTGGTAGTGAGAAACCAAACCTGACCCCATCTCAAGTTCAGTAATCGTCAGACAGCGGGGAGCTGGACACTCTAGAGCTCTAACCCTAGCATGAAGAGGTCCAGCATGATGGAAGATTACATCAGCAGACCCCATCAGCAGACAGGGCATTCTATAGGACAGGAATGCTTCCTGGAGGAGGAGCAAATCTTGAGTTAACAAGCCAGGAAACAAACGAAGTGGCAGAGCAGGAAGCAGACACCTGGAGTGGGGCTTCTGCCAACCATCCCAGACTATCAGCTTTCTCATGGCCCCGCTCCCAGGAAACCTGGAAAATCATAAACCAGTGAGCTCGGTGAGGGCTTAAAATGAATGTTTAGGTCTTTATGGTTCTTTAAACACGCCTTTCAATTGTCAGGGTATTATTATTGAAACAGGAACACTGTAATTACTTGTGCATTATTATAATACACAAAGTGATTTAAGCAGTAAAAAGGCTTTGATAAATTAGTAGTTCTTTTGATTCCTACGGTTTTGCAGCTCATGTTCAAAGACATCTCTTGAAAGTTTTCAGATTCATGGAAAAACCGCTATAGTTCTTACCCAGAGTTTTTTCTCCCTGACTCCAAATCTGTATCTTACTGCTTGCTTGACGCTTTACCCACAAGCCCCACCCCTAAATCGGAGTTCAACCCCTTCCCTTTCCAGCTCTCACTTCCTCCGCCTGCGTTTGTATCTGGATGAATGGCCCCTCCACTCACGCTCTGTACACACCCCAAATTTTCAGAGCCACCCTCATTCTTTTATTCTTTGTCCTATCTTCTATCACTCTTTACATTCATGTAGCATTAACATCACCATAGCGATGTATGACAGCGGCAGCCACTCTCAGAAGGTCTGTTATTCTTCAGTGATGATGATAATGATGACTACATATGATACATATTATTGCAAATGTTGAACAATGCGTATTATCATCATTGTGCAATCAAAAAGTTCCAGGTTCAGAGGCCTATTTGCTCAAGTTTCACTTGCTGGTTTGTGACACTCAGGGCCAGGATTTGAATCTACAACATCAGTATTTGAGTTCATATTTGTTTGATTCTAAAACATATGCATTTTCTACCACACAGAAACGCATTCAGTCAAACTCTAGTGTCACTGCAGGAATTCCTTTTTTTGTTGTTTGTTTGGTTTTTTTGTTTGTTTGTTTGTTTGTTTAGGTTTCTTTTGTCTTTATTTTTGTTTTTTGACACAGGGTCTCAGAACGTAGGCCAGACTGGCCTTGAGCTCGCTTATGCAGCCCATGCTGGTCTTGAATTCACAATGGTCCTCTTGCCTCAGCCTCCTAAGTGCTGGGATTACAGGTGTGTGCCACCATGCCTGGCAGGAATGCCTATCAGTTGTTCTATGGCAGATATTTTTTCAAGAGTCTCCCAAATGATTCTGATGTGTAGCCAGGGCTATGGTCACTCAATGTTTTTCAAATTTCCATCAGAGTAAGAACCACTGGATGACATGTGTGTTAGGCAGGCAGCCTGCACCCCTTACCTGCCCCACATCTGAGCTACTCCCTCAGCCTTCTTCCCCTCTACAGGCAGTGCTGAGGGTAGACCCCGGAAAGCTGCTAGTTTAAAACAGCTCTACTGGGTCTTGTGTAGGTGGGCTCTGACCCCTCACCCCAACAGCTTGCCCTAGGAATCCCTGATGTGGTCAGTACTGCCTGTGTTGTAGGTACTTGGCACATGGTTCAAAGAAGCAGAAATACTGGGAGGGTGCCTGTGACTAGGGCCCTCCCATTAATGGCTGGAAGTCTGTACAAACATTTCTTTGCATGACGCTGGCAATGTGAAGGGAGAGGAAAAAGGATGAGAATATATTTATGACACATACACAGAATCACCCCTCTTTTTCCACCAAATAGTAAAGCAAAGCAGACCTTCATAAACCCCTCTCTAGTTACCAGTGCTTCAAATCTCAGCCGTGCCCCGGCCACACCTCCTCCATAGTACCTGCGTCCTACACAGTGTGCCAACATCCTGCACTCAGCAGGGGATTTTAAAGGCTGAATTTCAAGGAAGAGTTAGAATGAAAATCAGTGCAAGATTCCTATCACACATCGCAAACATCTATTTGCTTTATACTCACTCAGGTTTTATTCATCCAGTTTAAATTTTGTAAGAAAAATGTTTTGACTTTACTGCTATCAGGGTAATGGAATTTTCTGAGTTGGTCATAGTCATGGACAAGGCTGCTACTCAGCAGGTCAGCTCGATTAGTCACCTTGTGATTGTTTCAGAGTATTTACAGGGCCAATCCTACTCACTGAAGGAGAAGCTATATTTCCTTTCATGTCTGGGAGAGGATACTGGGGATTGAACCCAAAGTCTTCCCACTGAGCTACATTCCCAGCCTTCCCTAAATTGCCGTGTCTTGGATTGAACTTCCAATCCTTCTGCCTTCCTAGAGTTTGACATGATCTAAGAATTTAAGCTAAACTGTTCTTTGAACCAAACTGTTCTTTGAACCTCCTACAGAAGAGAGGTGGCCTTATCTGGCAGTAGGGTCATAGTCTTCAAGATGGGCTGACGTGACCTGGCATCTCTGGACTTTCCCAGTCTGCTGGCCCTGGCTATAACTGCAGTGAGCACTTCCAACCCAGTCCTTGTGGGTCACTATCTATAGCTCTGTGTGGTCATGCCCTTGTGTTCTTCAGGAACAGCTGTTACAAAGAAGGCAGAGCATTGAAAAATTATTGCTGGTATGTCTGCTATCAATCACACGTCTAGGCAATCTGAGAGGAAGAAGTGACTGATTGATTATATGAATCCACTTTACCAGCTTGTTGGCTGCCACTGCCTGATGGCTAAGAGTGACAGCATAGAGGTGACTCTTGGCCTTAACATCGTCCCTGCTGCAGTCGCCTGCAATGTGTGGGAACAGTGTAAGAGGGATAGGGTCAGTGGACCGGTGAAACCTTCCTGCACATACTTGATCAAGCCTGGACACTGTGCATTCTGAATTCCCTGAAGTGCTGCAGACAGCAAACACACTCTTGTTTATTAATTCTTGTGACTGCTCTGGGTCTAATGTAGAGGAGGGTTAGTCATGTCACCTGTGCTGATACCATGATACAATTAATAAAATGTCTTCATTTGTTTAGATGGGGAAGAGGCTCATTCTTTTTCTCCAAATGGACCATTCTCCATAATTCTGTCCTAGAGAGGAGAAGTCAGTGGATTGCCAAGTCCTCAGCTGTGACTTAAGCTTACTAAGGCCAGAGACCAAGTTTATCTATCACCGGATCCCCAGTACCTACCAAGCTTGTACTTAATAGACCTTTGTAAATATTAATTGAATAAAAGAATCAATGAATGATAAGCTATATATGACTTGGTTCTATCCAAATTTAACAGTGCTTCCATCATTCTACAACCTGCATTTGGAGGTGAGAATTTGAAGCATGTCCTAATTCCACTAATAACACAAGGTTCTAGGAGACGTCAGTGAAATGGAAAACAGTGGTTTGTGGAATTTGATTAAAATCTGTTGGTGGCAGAAGTCATATGCTTACAAACACTTCTTCCTAACAAAATGATCTGAAGTTACTTTAAAAGACTCCTTAGTTTGGTGAGGCTCTGGGTGGCTCCCTAGAACAAATATTTTGTGGCACTTCAGCTTGTGATTTCCTGCCTGGCAAGGCACATTACTCAGAGTGTTGTCATAAAGCATTTTTGAACAGCCATGGGAGAAGGCGTGCACACATGCGTAAGATGGAGAATGTGGAGTATTTTAGTGCTACTCCAAAAAAAGACATCTGTTCACACAAAAAAGTTCATGTTTAGAACAAAATCGCATTCTATCAATTATGTCATAAATTTGCATATCCTCAGGCTTTAGAGGCCATCTAGGTTGAAACTGGGAGCTCTCTCAAGTTCCTGGAACTTTGGAATTGCTGTAGAAGTGGGGTGCCATTATTCTGGCAAGCGAGTTGTTCCCTAGAAGCCATCAGAAAAGGATCCCCCTCCCAGGGATTCCACTACTCCCACCTTTCGCTTAACTTTCAAACATCTTCCCATTACTGCACAACGCACCTTATTAGCTTCCATTCTGTTCTACTTTTAAAAAAAAAAATGCTGGTCACATCTACTATCTTGATTACTTGACCTACTAATGGACTGTGATGTCTAGCTGGAAAAATACTGCTGTAGAAAAGTGAAGAGTGACCCTCAACTGAAGACAGAAGCCACAAAAACTGCACTTGGAAGTTTGGGAATGTTGCGGTGAGATCCATATCCAGAACATACTTGTCTGTGGAGGCCTGTGGCTGTAATCTGGAAGGCCAGGGTGTCTGGATATGTGGGTGGCCACACCCTGGATTCACAAAGGGGGAGCAGGGTTAGGAGAGAGCTTTGCCTTCTTTCTCCATTAGCAGCAGTGTGCTCAGGAGCTCACCACTCACAGCTCTGAGTGAAAGTGAAAGGACTTCTATCATCCCAGAAAGAAACCTCCCACACTTGAACCTCAAGCATCGCCTTCACAAAACTCTGCTTGGACAGCATAATTGAAGGTCGTCTTTCTTGCAACCCCAAAGGCTCTTAATTCACACCCGACTTTGTGTACATAGCAACTTCTGAAGGATGGATTAGCTATGCTTTGGGCTTATTTCCATCACTTCCTGCAAGTTTCAGGACCATGATGATGTATCACTCAGTTTTGCTTCCCATATTTGTTATCTAGACTGGCACATAGCAGGTGCTCTATCAATAATTGACACACACACAAGAAGGCTAGAGAAATGGCCTGTCCCTGAAATTTGAAGATAATTTATCTTTGAAAGACGTGTCACTGAAATTCTGTGGAAGACTCATTCATCCAGCACTGGCTTTTCACGCCTCTTGTTTTCTGCCTGCCCATTCATTCATGCTACCATCTCTTCCTCCGTTCATTCTCCCATCCAACATATTTATTGACAATGTTCTGTTCCTGAGCTAATCATTGTGGTTGCTAAGATGGATAATACCGTGCCCGCCTCTGGATCCCAGAGACTAGGGAGGCAGCAGTCAGGGAAGAGTAAGGACAACTTGGTCTGAGAACTGGTAGGTGAAGCGGCAGCATCTACATTTCCCCACCCCTATCATGATTCAGGCCTCTGTCACCATACACAGCGACTGCTTCTCTCAAACTTCTGACGTTCGTCCTACCAGCAAAGATTTTATTGAGCGTTACATCCTGTGGTTGTGTTATGACACCAATAGTTGGATAAAAATTCTAAAACTATTACAATAGGGAATGTGCCTTTATAAAATGGGCAAGTGTCTAAAGCAGTTGATGATAAAGCAGTCCCCACAGCAAAACGGGAATTCGGATAGCGTGAAGAGCAAACCACGCTGAATAATCTCATTCTACTGCCAGCCTCTTCCCGGGCTTCGCTTCGCCCATAGACTCTGCAAAGTCTGGCTACGGGCAAAGGGTTTGCAGCGGCCACACCCCTCTTCTCAGTCTCAGCCGCGCTGCCCGCTCTGTGTCTGGGTCTGGCACGCGATTCCTGCCCCCCTTCCCCGACGACGCTCCCGCTTCGGGTCTCAGCCTAATAACAGGTCAGGAAGGTGCTCCTGACCGCCTGCTGTACAGGCGATCGTCTTCCTCATAACACCAGCCTGACCTTTTGGCGTAGACCGAATCGCAACGTGTCTATCCCCAGGGGGTCACAGGGTCTGGGGAACAGGCTAGATATTATAAATATTTTGGGGTAAATGAAAGTTAGGGACGGCTCAGAGAAATTTCAAATTGCGACCACCTCCTTGCAAAGGAAGGAACCTTGTGCCCCCAATGAAGGGCTCGCGGAGAACCAGCCGCGGAACAACAGCGACACCAAGCGGCCAGTTGTCGTGACCAAAGTGTGCGCTCTTTCCAGAAATCTCGGACTTGCTCCGGGTCTGGTCCTGCCTGCCATTCACGGGGTGAATCCTAACCCAAGCAAGCGGGCTTCTTTACCCTTTTCTTTGATTTAAAAAACGCAAAAACTGCCCTTCAACATCATCTTCTCACAGAACAAGACATTTGGAAGCATGTGGTGGCCCATTAGGCCGACTTTGGTGTTGCCATGGAAACCTTCCCCTCTTTTTTGCTAACCATTGGAAACCTTGCATTTCCAAATCGGTGTGCTTTGAAAAAGGCCTGCTTGTGTCTACTTTGTTTTTTTCAAGCTTTGCTTTGATTTACCGTATTTAATTTGCTTCACTTTCTAATTTGTTAAATGCCATGTTATTAAAATTCCCCAGGGAGCCAGCGGGCCTCTGTGTCAGAGACAGCGCACGGCTGTAAGAGTGGGTGATTCATATCTGGGTGCCCGTGACAAGGTTTCGGGAAGCCGTTAGGTTGTCTTGGCTGTGGACAGACTGAAAACTGGCTCAGGAGTCTTTGGAAAAGGCAGAAAAGCCTGCCTGACCTTCCTTCTCCTTACCCGCAGATCCTCTGTGTCAGAAAAGTGACCTTGAGTGTCCATTGCTCCTGGTGGTTTTCTCTCATTAGTCACCCTGAGGCAAAAACAGGGCTAAAGCCAAAGGGAACTTTCCACACTTAATTACAAGGACGCTCAAATGCATCGCCGAGATGGGTCTTCACCGGCCAGAAGGGAACAGGGCCTCAGAAGGCACCTAAGGTTAGGCGGAAATGGTAATGGCCAGGGCCTGTCCTGCCCAGGGTACTGGGACTCAGGAAAATGGATGCAAATGAAATGTTAAGGAAATGCAGGCAAACAACACTCACAGAAAGGCTTCTCAAACTTACAGAGCAATGAGTGCAATCCAGGAGGAAGGCAAGGCAAGATGTCTTTACATGGTGAAGAATGCCAGCACCTCTGAAGCGTTATTAAATAGCTGGAGGGGACAGCTTGTCCTTCAAATAAAAGGGGAGCCAATTTCTCCCAGCAAAGATCAAGGCTTAGTGCCTCTTGTACTGCTTCCTATTTAACCCCCCCTCCCATTTTATTTTTAAAAATAACAAGTATGTGATAGTTGGTCTATCTAATGTATGTCCCTTGTATAAGAATTACATATGTCAGAACTTACATGAAAAAGTCTAAGTCCTCTCTCATTTCCATAGTTCTCTTGAAGTTCAGTCGTTATAGATGTGTGTGTGCATGTGTGCATACATAGTATACATATACATACAATTAGGTTTGCAATTCAACTTTATGATGCAATATCTTGCTAGTTCCAGAGTGCAGTTTTTGATGCTTTGATTTGTGTCTCGGGCATTGGCTCCTTGGTCTGCCCTGCAATCTAACTCTTCCCACCGCCACTGGCTGCTGACTCCCTTACACACCGCAGCCCTGCTTCTTGCATGCTGGATCTGTGCATCCTGGATATACGGTCTGGATTTTGTCCACGCCTTTCTGTAGCCCTCCAAGTTTTTTTGTTTGTTGGTTTTTGTTTCATTTTTTAACAGAACCGCCCTGGCACAGAGCACAGGTACCACAGGAGCACCCATCCCTTCCTCGAACTGCCTGTCCACCTAAAGTCAGCGTCACCAGTCTCCCTGTGGCTTCTATTTAGTCTCCTTTGATGGGGCACATAATTCCCATCGTTTTTTCTAGTGGGTCTCTTTGGACCCTACACTCACCTAAGACCTCTCTTCAACACGCTTACTTTTTTATCTTGTGAGGTTTGGCTCTTTTAACAATAGGGATTTCTCAATTTGGACAAATGGAGTGCCTATCAGTCATGCACACATGCAATTTATCTGGTTGGCATTTGGTGTTTATTATGTAACAACAGCCATTTTGTTTAAGAACAAAATAAGAGAGACATTTGTCATTGTCCACCATGTCAGAATAGCCTCACAGTGAAATCGTATTGCTCTTTGCTTCTAAATGGAATCGTAATGCTCCGTGGCTTCTGGAACGTGCTCCCCTCCTTCCTCTCTCCCGCCATGTATCTGTTCACATCCTTCATTTTTAGCTATGATTTTTTCCACATTGGTGAAGAAAGTATTTCTTTGGGGCACAACCCTGCGCTAGGCACTGTGAGGGATATGAAAAAGCCATGGGGCCAACTCTTTTAAGCAAGGTGTTAATTGGATTTTTCCCATATAAAACCCCCCATGGCATTTTATTTCCTAGCTCTGCTTCTCACAGTCAACTTCATTTGCCCATTTAATGCAATTTGCTTCTCATGATAAGATTCTATTAAGTGATTATTAAGACATTCTGAGTTACTTCAGCCAAGTATGTCTACAATCATTACCTACCTCCTGGGGGTGATGCGAGGTGTAATTAGTTAAAGCTCACGATTACCTCCTAGCATCCGGAACTACAAACAGAGCCCACTTGCACACAGCAACCTGTGAGCTCTGAACTTAGTCAAGCCGAGGGCTCAGTTCAGCCTGTGCACATCTACATAAATCCCATCGATTCGCGTTTGAGGAGAGACCAGGTTGGGTGGAATACGTGTACACAGCGTACTGGAAATTGCCTATCTCTATTTGTACCAAATTATATCCCTTGAGGTTGATTTCTCTTTGTTTCAAAGTCATATTATTTAAGAGCCCTAATTATAGTGTTAATAAAGTGAGCACAAAAAGCTTCCACTAAAATGTAAATATGCTGAAGCACACCAACCTAGCACTACTCCCAAATTTGTCATTCTTGATTCTTCCAGAAGCATTTATTGAATTCCTATTGTATGTGAAGCACTGGACTAGGAACTCAGGCTGCATGCAATGTTGAAAAAGTAAGTCACTTCCCTCGAGGAACTTAAAACCAGTACACTATACAAATGATAATAATGACTTTTAAGAACATGACTTCAGAAATCTAGAGAGAGAGAGAGAGAGAGAGAGAGAGAGAGAGAGAGAAGAGATCTCTTCTAAGTAGCTTAAGGATTTCGCTGATAAAAGTACTACTTACAAACCAAAGGTCCCAGGCCCCTGGGGTCTGTTCTTTATCAGTGAGCTACTTCCAAGTCCTGGGAAGATTAGAAGCATTTAATTAGAAGAGGGAGTTCAGCTGTTTCTGTAGGCACACAGACCAGAGTGAGAAGGGACATGGATAACATCCCTGTAATAAGATCAGGAAGGAAAACCAGCTAGAAAAACAAAAATCCACAGAGCATTGCAGTGTGAGGACCTTTAGGAGGAAGGCAAATAGCCCATCACCCCAGTGGCCCTGGGGTTACTCTGCACGGCCGACAGTGCAATCATTTATTTTCACAATGGCTCTCTCACACTTGGGAGAGTTTACAACATGGCTCCCAGGCAGGGAGATAGGTAAGAGGGAATGATGTCCACCAAAATATATTTCTAGAAATTAAATCGCCTTTTAAAGCAATTATTTGGTAATAAGATGAAGTAGGAAGATTTCCAGTTAATATAAAGACGTGTCTTCTAGCAATTTAAGTGGACTTTAAATGGACTTGGTGACTTAGAGAGGGAGTCAGTTTCCTGTGGCTTAGGGATATTTCAGCCACTTGTGTGGATGCTGTAGAGGGGCTTCAGATGCCCACTTGGGGGTCAAATTTAGCTTTGAATTTTGTACAGCCTGAGAGCTAAAAATGATTTTTACCTTTTTGTAAAATGTGGGGGGAAAAAAGTGTCTCAGTGCTCAATTTTTCCTTGACACGCAAAAGCATAAAATGTCACGCATCTGGTCCTATGTGGAAGAAGTTTGCTGACCCTGGCTCAAGAATTGTTTCTCAACTCTGAGGTTCAAGGGTCTGAAGTACACTTTATTTTCCCCTGAGGTCTTAATCAAAATCAGTCTATCAAAACTGCTTCACGGTGGCCAGAGCAGGTGGCCCTTTAGGGAGATGCAGACAGCCCCAGGACTAAACCTTGATATACTGTTGGGAGGGGTTCGTGGAGAGACGCCCATCAGTGATTTCCTCCTTCTCTTCCCTACTCATGGACTAAATATTGCACTCGCAGGTTTCACTCACTGGCTGGGAGAAGGACAACTCAATGACCTTTACTGGAAAAACAATGGGAACAGGGCATACTCCAGGGTCACCCAGATCTCTCATGTCCACCCAGACAGGACTTTTCTCAGGGCTCCCATGCGTGGCCGTGCGAGCTCTGGACATTGGCAGAGGTACTAAGCAGGAGCGGTGGTACAAGCATGAGCTATGGGCTCTTGATGGTAGAGGCAAGGGCTGGTGACCATTTTTACCCTAAGAAGAAATACCTGGAGGAAAACAAAAATGTTCAAATTTCCCTAATTTGTTTTTCTATTTTTTTCTAAGTCTGGGGGAAAAGAAAAATCTTCTCTTTGAAAAACACCATCTTTAACTTCGCTGAAGGGTCAGCAGCCCTTGATAAGCTTTGGTTTGCAGGGGTGCAGGGGATAAGGAGAAAATGCCTGGTTTCGTGATTGTCACAAGTATGAGGTGGTGATTTTAGTAAAGTTACCATGATCCCTAGGTCTCTGTTGGAAAGAGAAACAACACAGAAGGAAAGTCAGGCATAGCCTGGTTAATCTTAGCTTAAGGTAATGTGTTCCATTGCTTGGAGCTTGTGCCAAGAGAACAAAATCTTCAGAGGATTGCAAGGTCCCCAAGGACAAACATGTTTTGAACTGATTTTTTTTTTAAAAAAAAATATGTATCTGGAGCCAGGTGTGACGGTGCACTCCTGCGATCCCAGCTACTCTGGAGGCTGAGGCAGGATGACCTCAAATTTAAGGTTAGCCTGGGCAACATAGTGAGACTCTGTCTCAGAAGAAAAAGAAAAAAGGAAAAAAGAAAGAAAGAAAGAAAGAAAGAAACAAGAAAAGCACCTATGTGTGTGTGTGTATTTTAAAATGGGTCAGTCACTTTGTGCACAGTAGCATGAGGTATGTGACATTAAATATCATGCGGGGCGTTTTTAATTGCTTCAAGGATTTGCACGCGCACATTCGTATACACATACACATTCCCAGTTCAGTGCTCTGTGACGCCCATCAGTTTGTGTCAGATTACAGGCATGCAAAGCGACGTTTACCACACAAAAAGGCCCAACCCATGCCACAAACTCCACGCGAATTCTCTGCGTCTTTCATTTCAAAAACCCCTGAAGTACAAAGGATTAGAGTCCTGGTACATTTTATTGAACGTTCATTTTTGTAACCCAAATTGCTCTTGAAAACACAGTTTTCCCCTACCATGGGTGCTTTCCCAGGGACTGTTTTCATAAAGCATCTGTGAAAGAGGCTGGAAATATCAGCCTATGCTCAGAGATAAGTGTGGTCAGGAGCCTACACATAGCTTCACTCTTGCATCTCGCCTTCTCTGTCTCCGGTTCTTCTTCCCTTCCTACTCCCCCCACCCCACCCTTCACCCTCTTTCTCATTTGCACAGACTCACACTTCTCCCCGAAAATGGACTTGGGCCACCTGGGTGGGCACACTTCCCCTGTCTTAAAATCTTATCTTGAGGCCCAGCCACTCTCCCCTCCCTTCTGTGGCCTGTTCCACAATTAGAATTCAGCTCAGAGTGGAAATGGAAAAAAACTGGCACTCAGCAGATGGCTGCAGGCAGCCCCTCCGCACAGGCTGGACGCCCGCCTCCCAGCAGAGAGAGCCGACCAGGAGCGCCATATGTTGCGCTGCCTCTGCTGCCAGCAGAAGGGAGGCTTTGTTCTTTTGATAGGTTTGTTTTGAATGGGGACCGCACATAATACACACCCACTCCTCCTTCCCCAGCAGTCTGGGCAGAGCTTGCTGGCAGTCCTTGTGGTGCCTCGGAGCGCCCCAATTGTTACCAGAGTGGGGTTGGTTTCGAGGGTTGATCCCGGCCCCCAAGTGGCTTAGGCCTGACGAATTGCCAAGAGTAAATAACTCCCATTGCTTTCCTCCTATTTAGTCCACGAATGAGCTTTCCTATGAAACCATCATAGAAATTAACATCTTTGTTTTCACACAACCCTGGGGTCCCCTGGAGCGATGCTTCCTCCTCACCTTAGCCACCGTGATGGTGCTGCGCGTGGAGGGGAAGGATGGGGAGGAAGCGTGGGCAAAGGGCTGGGAGCACGGCCGGAAAGTCGTCTCGGTTCCCGAGGAAAAGTGTCCAGGGTGGAAGCCATCAGGTGTGTTCTGCCGGCAGCCAGCCAAGCTGGTTTCTCTCACAGTAATCCTCATGCTTCCCGAAGACATGCTTTCCCAGCCCCTGGATCTCTCAGAATCCTGCCAGTGCTGGACGCGGCATAAATTCCCAAGGATTTCCAGGGGATAAGTGAATGAGTGGCTAGATGAATGACTGCTTCTTGGGTTCAAGTCTCGATAGATTGAAGTATGTTTGGGGAACACATTGTGGTGCTTTGTGTGTGCATATGTGGCAAAGAGGTTCTAAAATCATCTGTCTATAGAACTGATTCCACCAAGAGTGAACCATAATGAGCTTGGGGTGACAACGATGTCTCAGAGCAGTTCACTGATGATATCATATGCACCACTCTGGTGGGGACGTGGCTAACAGGGCAGACTGTGCCTGCGTGGGGCAGGGAGTATTTGGAAAATCTCTACACTGTTTGCTCATTTTTGCTCTGAACCTAAATTTGCTCTTAAAATAAAGAATAAGACAAAGTAAAATATTCTATCCAAAACATTCATAGTGTTTAATATGATTTATTGCTAGGTTCTATTTTCTGTTTTTCATATTTGCTTTTACTATTAGGGGCAAAAGCTTCATTGTGAAAAGGAAGTAAAACTTGTAACATTTGGCCTAGGAGTTCTCGGGCTGACGAGCGTGCTGGTAGGGAGGAAAAGTAAACCAAAACAATATCAGCCATCATCATCATCTCAATCTAAAAAGTAGGTGCTGGGTGACAGGCAGTGCTCTGAGTATTTTACATGCATTAACTCGTGTGATCATGATGGCTACACTATAAGGTGGGAACTATTATTAACCTTTTTCGCAAAAAGAAAAACCATGAATGCGAGTGATTTGTGTTCTCAAACAATGTGCACGATGCAAGGATAAATGAATGCGCGGACAATGCAGTATTGGTGTAACGTGGGTATGAGCTGCCCCCTAAAGGCCCAGGTGCTAGAAGATTGGTTCCCAGGTTGGCACTATTGGGAGGAAGTGAAAGCTTCAGAAACGGTGCCCTGGGGGAGGTCCTTAGGTCTTTGGGGGTGTGATTTGAGGGAGGGCAGCTATAGGACAGTGGCCCCTTCTTTCTCTTTACTTCCTTGTTATATGTCATGGTGTGCTGCCTTACCCGAAACAAAGGAACCAATTGATCACAGAAGGGAACTTCCAAAACTGTGCACCAAACTAAACCTTTTCCATAAGGTAATAATATCAGGTATCTTGTTATAGCTCCCTGAACAAATATCCAGCCACTCCTCCAGAGCAGTGTAGGACACACTAGGCTCTAAAGTGCTCACAGCGTAATGAAGTCCACCTAACCTAACACTAACCCGAACCCTAACCCTAACCCAAACCTGAACCCTAACTCATATGTTACATGTTCCATTTCCTTTTCAAAATGAAGCTTTCCCCCTCTAATATTAAAAGCACAACATAAGAAATAGTCCAACTGAGCAATATCTGTGTATTGGGTCTGAGAAGAATAAATGCGATGTGGAAGTTTTAGGCACTGTCCCTGGCTCAAACCTGGGACTTAATGGATGGTGATTTTCCTTCCCCACAGCTTCCTGTGAGCCTTTCAGGGTGTGAATAGTAACATCTCAGGATCTGGCTGCAGCCTCTGGAACTACAACATGAGTACCAAAAGAAAAAAAAAAAAAAAAAAAAAAAGACCAATTTGAGCCCTAAGTGTGGACCAGCCCTGGAATAGATGTTTTGTAGCTGTCCAGTTACCTCTGTCTACAAATTTTGCTAGTCAGGTGGTAACCTGTATTGCTCCCATGCACCGACACAAACTGGGATTTAAACAAACACCCCTAGACTCCAAGTGCTCTCTGGCCCACTACCACCCTCTGGAACTCATATGCCACCATGGCATAGGGTGGATTTTATCTGAAAAACTGTTACTTCTTTCAAAGTCTGTAATCTGTCTAGAGTTGTCACCTCCATTAACTCAACTATTTGTTGAGAGTTCACAGATCCTGCACTCAGTGAACAGGAGAGGTAGCTGTGAGCTTTTGTGGGCAGTGGAGTGAACTCAAGCTAGGGAACTGAGTATTAATCTTGACTCTGCTCACAAACTGGGTGATGTAGGGCTTCGGTTTCTTCCACCAAGATGCACCGGGGTTAGCTGTTTACAGTTGTTTCTAGCAAGGGTGTTTTGTGGATCTGAGTTAACAAAGTCTTTGGGTGAAATGAGACAGTAGAACTTTTGTCTAAGGCAGGGGGTATTTTCATGAGCACAGTGGCCCCAAACCCTGCAGGCTCATGAGGTCTGAACCACGATGGTGTGGTCTGTGATTATCACTCAGAATCAGCTTTTTAGAGGGAATGAATGCGGACTAGGTGTTGTGGGAATGCAGAAGAGAAACCTGTCTGTTCTAACACTTGGGTCATAATTAGATCTTCCCAGCTAGTGCAGAACATGCAGTAAGGGTACAAATGATAAAAAGGGAAAGCTCCTACAATTATTTATATAAACAAGCATCTGTGAAGCTGTGTGTCAGGCATAGGCTGGTGCAAGATGCTCTCTGGGGCCTTGCAGTCTAATGGCAACATCTGGAGTAGGCCAGGTCACCAGAGACCTCAGGATCTCAGATTTGGGGAGGATGAAAGCCGTACAGGGATTCTCACAATTTAGAGAGAGGCATCAAGAGCACTTTAAAGATTACCAATCTGGAAATAAGCTGACCCTGAGGTGCTACAATGTTGGCATGGAGGAAAGGAAATAAAGGTATTACATTCTCTCCTTTAAGAGATTTGACTTCCTTCTCCAAGGTCGCCTTGGTGCAAATCCTTCTCCACAAAGCTGACAGAGTTACTGTTCTAAAACTCAGCTAGCTCTGGGGAACCCACCACAGCCATCTCTGGCTTTCTGTTTGCTGCAGGAAACTCCTAGCACGGCATTGCAGGCTGATTTCAGCCTGCTTTCCTCATCTCCTTCTCCGCTTCCCCCATGTGCATCCTCCAATAGCCCAGGAGTGTTCTGATCCCTTGGCTGCGGCTCGTGCTCTTGCCTCATCTCTTGATAGTCTCTATTCCTGCTCCTTAAAGGACCAACTTAAATACTGTCACTCTTGGAAGATCCCCAATGCATTTTTTTTAACCCGACAAAACATTCACTATATTCCTTTCCTCCTAGTGCCCAGTACATTGTCCTGATACATACGTAATCTAGTGAGTTAAATTCTTAGAATATAAAGGGACTTCAGCCAGAGATATAGCTCAGTGGTATAGTGCCTGCCTGGCAAGTGCAATGTCCTGAGTTTGATTCCCAGTACCAAATAAAAGATAAATAAATAAAATGGCTTCAAATGAAATCACTAGCGAATAAGTGTAAAGACCAGAGATATTTTTTCTCATGTGCTAAACCCTATCCATTGATAGAAGCTAGTGGAAGATTATAAAGAGAATCTTCATGTACTGTTTCTGTCATACAGAAAAGTATGGCTATTGATTAATGATATTTTCATAAAAAGGAGGTAACAATGGGTATATCATTTTCCATTCTTTCACCACACACTTCCAAAGTGCACGTAGTGTCTTGTTGTTATCAGTATAATATAACCTTGGTTGTTTATAAATGTTTTAAGGGTAGTATGGTCTTGCTTGTTTCCATTTTTCAGCTCTCCGTTGTCCTTCTAATTACCTTCATCCACTTTGGCCTGTTGGCTCCTGGATGCTTCCACTTGTATAAAAGTTCCTTTTAAGCTCAGGCTAGCTAATCAAAAGAATCTTTTCTAAAGCAGCTGTATTAAGTACCTTCCGCTGGTATTTGAAATTAGTAAGGTTACTTGGAACCTTTCAATGCTCTGCACCTCAAATGCTGCTGATTATCTGCAGAGCTAATTCTGCCTCTCGCTGTCTCCTCCATTTGATTAATAATGTGTTCTGGATACTTAACAAGAAAGCGCAGTCTGATTTTCATCCTGCTATTTGGAGAGCAAAATGCTCTTCCAAAGAGCCAAGTGTACCTCTTCCCATCTTTTTCTAAGTGGATGCCAACAGCAGGACTATTTACACCTGAGGCCCAAGCCGGGTCCCCTGATTCTGCACAGAGTACCCCACGTGAGGTCTCGAATGCAAATCAGGTGGTCCCGGCAGTGTCCTGTGATCAAAATCAACTCACATGAAACAAGGAAAGCTGAGTTGAGGGTGAAAGCAGGTTTTATTCACTCTGGGGTTTTTTTGTTTCTGTTTTTGTTTTTGTTTTCCTTTTTCCATAGGCACTGAAAGCGATTACCTTCCCAATCCAGGAACAACCACTGCAGCGGAACGCAATCCTTGTAAAGCCCATGGGCACACAGGTGTCTCTGAGCAGAAACATGCGTCCTGCCTGGAGAGGCCGCCTGGGACAGCTGCACCACCCAGGGAAGGCTGGGGAACCAGAACAGGGCGGGAATGCGAGGCCAAAGCTCCACTGCCATTTGAACTGATGCTTTAAAAGTCTCCTGCTGGGGAGGGCAGGGCTGCTGGGGGATGTAATGAAGCAAGCCTCCCAGGGATGTGTGAGGGAGCAGGCCCATCAGCTGGGCCACTGAAAACCAGAGCAAGAAAAACACTCTGGAGGAGAAACGCAGAGGAGTGAGCAGTACAGCGGGGCCCAGGAAATGGGCTGGAGCCCCAAAGTCGAGGGCCACCAGTCAACCTTTAAGGCCCCTGTGTCTCTCCAGCAAGACCAGAGGAGGACGAGCAGCTGCAAGCAGGAGGCTCTGTGCACCTCAGGATGGGCCCTGGGCCGGAGAGGAGACTTTGCAGCCAGAGAGGCGAGGAGAGCGCAGGCAGCTATGCTGTCCGCCCACTGAGGAGTCCCCTGTGTCCCAGGCCCCCACCCTTCCCTCTGGGCACTTACCGGCCCCCTGCTTTCACTGTGGCCCCTGTATTAGTTTCTCTTGCTGCTGTAACAAACTACCACACACTGAATGGCTTCAAACAGAACACATGGATTCTCCAACATTTCTGAAGGTCAGACGTCCAAAATGGATCTTTTCTGGCAAGGAAAGTTATTCTCACTGGGGTTTTGTCCCTCTTGGAGACTCCAAGGGAGGATTCATTGCCTTGTCTTTCTCGGCTGGGCTCATGGTCCTCTTCATCTTCAAGGGCAATAGTGCAGCATCTTCATATCTGTCTCTCCCGTGCTTGCCTTCCTTTTCCCCTTCTAAAGACGCTGTGCGCACACTAGGCCACCTAGATAATCTAGGGTAATCTTCTCATCTGAACATTTTTAGCTTAATCATGTCAGCAAAGCTCCTTTTGTGGACTGAAGTTCTGATGGCTAAGCTCTGGCACCTTTGGCAAACCATTCTTCTGCCCACCACATGGCCCCGGAGTCTAACCCAGCAGCCAGAGGAGCAAAGAGCCAGGCTGGACCAGGGCCAGGGCCAGGGCCAGGGGCCAGGGCTAGGGCCAGGGCTCACCATGGAGGGAGAAGGTGAGTCTGATGGACCAGGCGGATGACCCAGCTAGCATTTCTTCACTCTAGCCACTTTACCTTGGCCTTGGCTGAAGTTGTACCTCCTGGGAGAGGCTTGTTCTTCAGCTACCTTCTGAATGGTAACTTCCTGGGGCACGGATCCCCTCTGTCTCTGTCCTGAGTTTGGGCCTCTAGGGGCCTCTTTTCTGTTATTCCCTCCGTTGGGCTCTCCGCTAGGGCTTGGCAGATGTAGAGCATTAACAGGTTATTTTTCCCTGCCTTCTTCCTCTCCCACTTGCTTGAAGCAGCCCTTGGATCACCACAACACAACAGGGCATTCGAGTCCTGGCATACCTTATTGGAAATGAAAGTGCATTTTCCAGTGAAAGCAGTGTTAGCAATCACAGAGAGAAATCACACTACAGACAAAATACATTATGTATTAAAGAAAGTTATTGGATGGCTAAGAACTGCTCTTCTCCTTAAACTTTATTACTGGGGCAAAAATGCTGCGTGCTCAATAGCAGACCTTCATCGGCAGGCTTGGTCTCAGTGATAGTTATCCAGCTACCACACTGAACTTACTATCTCACTGCTTCACTGGCTCCACACTTCTGCCTCTACTATCACTCTGCAAAATTGTTCCCTTCCAAGGAGTTTTATTATTTCACTGGTAGCTTCAGTTTGCTCACTATGCTGTGTAGAGATACTGCGTGTGATCTTTTGCCTTGCATACATAATTTACAAAGTTGGGACTTTGATACAAGGGAACAAAGGGAAAAGTACAATTAATAGTCAAACTGTTAAAGTGGATATAGCCTTAAATAGCAAATAAGAAAAGTATCCTGTGGTGACTGAGTCTAGGCTGAAGATTAGACCTTCCTAATTTCATCTCCCCAGCTTTGTGACTTGATCCAGTCTTAGCACAATCTCCCATGGCCCAGCTTCCTTATCTAACAATGGGAGATAACAGAGGCACTGCAGCAGGGACCAACTGGTTGCCTACCCAATGCTCATTTCCATCTTCCTTGCCCTGAGCATACAGACCCATGTTCTCCAATTCTCCTTTGCTGACAGGGAGAGTCCTACATCCAAGCTCTAGTCAGTGGGCTGGAAGTGCAAGTCTTTGGGGAACCTGGGGAAATATTTTCCTTTAGAATAACATCCATAGCAGGGAATCCTCCTGTTGTAGTCAGGGGTTACAGGGAGAACAATTGCATACAAGACACAGAGTTTGTAATACTATTTTATAATAGTCACCCAAAGTTAAACACAAGAAAGTGTAGGCAAATCAGTCCACAACACTAAGACCCAGGATATTTAGCCGAGGGCCTGGATCCCACAGCAATATCATGCAAGCGTCCCACTAGAGACCCAAAACACATGACAATGCCTCCCACAGTACCAACTGGGAATCTATGAGCCCACAATAAGGACTCACGCCAGTCTATTTACAGTTCTGTGCCGGGAAGGCCAAAGGTCAGTGGTGGAACTAGAAAGTCTATGCCAGTAGGGTGAAGGAGCTGTGCAGTGGGTTGAGGGTTCTACATGGGAGCCGAGAAGTCATGCTCAAAAGAAGTGGGGCTGCCCTGAAGAGCACCACAGCCATCCCCAATGGTGACAAGGTCCTGTGCTCCTCCAACGATGGAGAACAGTTGAGCACAGGTCAGGAAGCCCAGAGTGACCAGCTTCTCCAGCACACAGCCTCCCCTCCAGAGCCAGGAAGCGATGCACAATGTGAGGAGCAGAGCTCCCGCAGCATGAACCACAGCCACTTTCACTGATGAGGTCCCGAGCTCCTCCGACAATAATAGCCAAATCCATATTGGGGAAGCCAGCATGACAAGCACCTCCAGGAGAACCAGCAGCTCAAACAGCAACTCTTGAAGGAACCCACAACGCCTGGCTCTTCTTCTCCACGTTTCTACTTATGCTGGCAACTTTCTTCAGGTGGAGCATCTTTACTCAACACCAGATGAATGAATTCAGCTGGTGCTAAGTTGACCACCAGTTTGTAATCCATAACACCTCCTCTCCACTTTCCTGTCTTCTGCTTTGGATGCTGTCAGGTGACACTGTGATGGAGAGATGCTGTCTCAGTCCACTTTCTGTTGCTATAATAGAATACTACAAACTGGGTAACTTGTAAAGAAAAGAGTTTCATTTGGCTTACAGTTCTGGAGGCTTCTGGAGGCTGGGGCATCCAAGATCAAGGGGACACTTCTGGTGAGGGCCTTCTTGCCATGTCATAGTATAGCAGGACTTATCATATGAAGAGAGAGAGAGAGAGAGAGAGAGAGAGAGAGAGAGAGAGAGAGAGAATGGATTTTATAACAAAACCACTCTTGCCTGCCAGATAGCCATTAATCCATTTTATATTGACCTAATCACCTCTCAAATATCCCACCTCTTGACACTGCTGCAATGATAATTAAACTTCATGAGCTTTGGAAGAGACATTCAAACCATTGAAGATGCTCACAGTGTACCCTAGCCACTAAACCACCCTGAACTGCTCACCTCTTTAAATGGAAAGATTAAATGGCTGTGGTTTCAGCCATTCTCAGCTGACTATTCAGATTCTTGCAACTCCAAGCATTCTAACCAATATGAATTCCTATCTTGGGGAGTTTTTAAAAAAGATTAACTGAGATAGGCAAGTCAAGTACCTGGCACAAAGGTATCATTTCATGGATGGCAATCGAAAATTATTATTAACACTTAGGGATTTAGTATTATTTGCTTTTTACCTTCCTGCTTTCCAGTATCACTAGCTCATCAATTTGTGCTTATGCTGGGAAATGAGGTAAAGTCTCACAGGCTCAGTTGCACTGGCTCAGTAGTTGAAATCCTCATTTGGGGTCAAGGACAGGAACTCCTCACAGTGTCTTATTCACTGGTGGGTCCTGTGCCTGGTGCTTGGAGTTCCCTGGTGGCTGGCTGGATGGGACAGATGGACAAATGAACTAACTCCAGAGCCTTTGCACAGTAGCTTCTTACCCAGCATTAGCCTTCGACAATCTATTGTTCTGCATAGCACATTAAAAAATAAAAAAACAAATCAGAATTTCTATGAGAGTTTTGTATTTTTAGCCTCAAATCCCTAACCAGTGATGACTTATAGTCTACTCAGGGAGCTTTGTACTGGGCTAAGAACACAATTTAGTGTCAGCATGAGCCAACCTGTCGATTGCTTTGACAAAATGTCTAAATATGCTGTAAGGCTTTTATATAATGTGTGTCTTTTTTTTTAAAGGAAAGAGATGGCTTGCACAGAAGAGTGTTAAGAAAAGTGCTTACCGCAAAGAAAAAGTGATGATGTTTTTTGAACTATCAGGGCAAAAAAAAAATGTTTTCAATAACCCACTTCTGTTGAGGCTTCTGCAAGACAAGGTAATCTGATTTCTGAGTGATTATAGTTATTCTCTCATTTGCAAAAAAAGATTTATAACTCAGGAAATAGATGTTGAATCAAGAATTGAGGATCAATGCAAGACACACACATATCAAGCTTCAAAACTACTGATGTGTGGCCAGGGATTTAGCTCAGTGGCATAAGTGCCTGCCTGGCAGACGCAAGGTCATGAGTTCTATTGCCCGTACCAAAAAAAATTAAAATAAAATAAAATAAAACAGAACTACTGATCATTAACTCAGGCAGTATTTCTTGTTCTGTGTGGCCTGATGTAGAACATCTATGCAAATAAACCATGCTGTGGGGGGTGTGTGTGTGTTCAATTCATTTTTATCTCTAAGTTTTCCTGCTTATACACAGAAACTTTATAAGTGAAGACAAAGGGATTTCTTCTTACCACCATTTATACTGTGATGATTTTCCTCACTGTCTCATGCCTTCCCATTCTCTTGTGTCAGGTAGAAGTCCCTGTTGGCTGCTAACCCAGACTGAGGATGTGGGAGGAGTGTATGACCAGGGAGACGGCTTGGCTGTGGTCTGGAAGCTCTGTGGCTCTTCATTTCTGTTTTGCAGGTGCTTTCCAGTCTCACGACTGCCTTGCGTTTCAAGCATGCCCATCATACCTCCAGCCAGTAAGCCTCTCTTCCAAATAGGAGGCAAGAGAAAAAGAGAAGAGAAAATGATTAGCTTTGTCCTGTTTTCCCTAATATACCATCAGCCAGAAGGTATTCCTGTGTGAATCATTGCGAGTGAGACTAGGAATGTGGCCTTTTTTGCTGGGTACATTACTCCCATGCATAAAGCTATAGCCCATTGCTGAGGAGTAGGGGAAATTGGATATTGAATAGAAATGATCGGTTTATGCCTCCCTCCATTTTTGTTTATCTCCTGTCACCTCAGTGATCTAAGTTGTGACCTCAGTTGAGACCTTGGATTTCGAGTTTTCCTTAAGTCAATGTTTTGCTTTTCTGTGTGTGGACTGACTGATTGTGGCACAGCTAGTGATGCACTTCAGCCAGACAGACTTAGCAACTCCACCAGCACTCTCACCTTTTAAGAAGCCCAGTGCCTCCAGGAGACCACCTCTTAATCTGCCATCAAGATCCTAATAAACAAAGAGGCAGAGAACCTATGACTCAAGCCTGTACTCTACCTCATCTAATCCTTACAAACAGCATCCCTTCGAAATGTCATTATTAGGGGCCGGGGATATAGCTCAGTGGCACAGCGCCTGTCTCGCAAGCACAAGGTCCTGATTTTGATTTCCCAGTATCCCCCTCAAAATGTCATTATTAACCGAGGTTAAGTTGTGAGTGGGGTTTAAACTTGAGTGTGTTTTATTCCCAAAGTTTTTCTGCTATACTTTACGTTTTAGTAAATTTCAAGTGGTCTCAGAAAGTGAGGCCAGGACCAAACTGAACCTCACCAGATGGGGTGGGGGTCTGCTCAGAACACAGCATCCCCAGTCTGGTTAGAGTTACTAATGTCAGAGGTTGCTCTTGAACTTTTGCCCAACTGCAAGATAGAAACAGGAGGGGTGGTGGGAACGTCTAGTCTCTTGGGTTCTAGTCTCCAACCTCTGTGCTGCCCAATTTCTTTCCCATGTGGTGAATGGAAACAATGGTACTATTTGTACAGCATGGGGCCAGCAGTGGCTGAGCTAAACTCGATCTTACCAGAAGCAGTAAGGTCCAAATCTTGGCTAGCTGGTTCTCCTTGCTGTCCAGGAACACTGATGTCCTTTCTCTTGATCTAAGATCCAATCTAGAATCTCAGATTACATTTCATAGGTGTGTCTTTGTCATCTCCCCCAAACTGTGACACCTCACTCTTTCTTGACTTTGACACTTAAAGATCTGCCCAGTTATTATTATAGTTCTATAAAATCACAAATGGTAGTTGAGGTTCACTGATGCTTCCTTATGATTAGATTGAAGATCCGCATTTTTGGCAGGAAGGCTGTGAAAGCAGTGTGCCCTTTTAGCCCATCACATCAGAGGGCACACGGTGCCAGTATAACTTTTACTGAGATGCTGAGGCTGACCTTTTGCTTAAAGTGGTGTCTGCTGGGAAAGTCCCTTAGTAATGAACGGGCATTTTAGAAAAGCTATTTTGAGACTATCTATATATCCTGTTTCCCTTCAAACTTCTTCCCTCTAAATTTAGTAGCCATCTGCAAATCTTGCCCGTGGTAGGTTAAAGGTTATTTTGTATGTCCCTCATTCCTTATATACGAATCATCATTCTGTAAGGAAGGTTTGTCCCTTCTCTATTTATTTATTTTTATTTATCCAATTATGTATCTAATCGGAATTGACTCATGATATTTATTTTATTCTGTGAATTATAATCCGATGCTATTGTTATTTACCACTCACACTGTCCCTGCTGTGGCCACCGGGGACTCTCTCAGCTTAGCCCTCCTGCCCGGTTGGTGTGCCAGCATCACGGTGAGGGTATTTCTTTATTTCCTGATGCTACCAAAGTCTCCAGGCTCATCTTGGATTTTCCCAGTCCTGATGCAATAATCA
Organism: Dasyprocta punctata; assembly: GCA_004363535.1. Taxonomy (NCBI): domain Eukaryota; kingdom Metazoa; phylum Chordata; class Mammalia; order Rodentia; family Dasyproctidae; genus Dasyprocta; species Dasyprocta punctata. The sequence goes on along the minus strand of RJWM01002350.1, from coordinate 42,581 downwards.
GCTACTTCCCCCAAAGCATCCCTAGTTCATTTTACTGAAGAGTGGTGTTTAGAAAACAAGATTCGGTTAGTGCTACATGGAATTATCCATCACTATAAAATCATTTGAAATGTAGGTTGATTCCAACTTTATAGATCTTTATAGATAAGCAGCATGGAGACCAGTGAGGCTATATCATTGTCCAATGTCAAACAGCTCAGAAATGGCAGATAAAGGTCAAACGAGAGCATAATATTTCCACTACTGTAAATGTTATAAGTATGAGTTCTTGCTTGGCAGGTAAAAGTGCAGATGTACCAGACAAATGTGATTTCTGGTTGACAGAATACTTAACCCATCTATAAAACAAACTTGTTATCCAATAAATGTTTTTTGATAAATTTGTTGGATGAGTCATCCTCCTCCTCAAATAGTTCTTGGGCTGTATGAAATTTCACTACTGTTGATAGTTGTGTTTTCATCATGTTCTAAAATACGGTAGGGTGTACATGAAGTAATAAAGAACACAGAAAAATGATAAAATAAAAATAGCAGCAGGTTCACTTTCTAGATCTCCACGGCCTTCGGGTGGAGGTTTGGCAGTGGAGTCCACCACCCTCTTCCTTGCCCATGGCTGCAAAGCCAAAGCTCAGGGACATGAGCGATTTGCATTTGATGAGAAAAGAGGAGCTGGAATGGAGTCTCCTGGTTGGATCCCCATCTTCACTGGATCTTCACAATCCTAACATCCAACCTTGTGTGGAGAGGGCCACCAGAGGATTCTCTGTATTTCATGGCCAGGTCCTTTGGGTTAGCTGAGGTGCCATGTCTATATAGCTGGCAATTTGACCTAGCAACTTCAGTCCCTTCCTGTGTTTAATTTGCAACACCAAGTCTGTCTCCTGCTGCAGTTGTGGCTAAGACTCCAAGAAAAAATGCCCAGAGAGGGGGAAACTTGGTAGCTCATGGAGACTGATCTCGAAGTAGACCCGGTTTCTAGTCCTGGCTAGATGCTAGAGGTTTGCACTTAACCGGTTGTTTACAGCAGGCAAGATCTTTCTTCTCTCTGAATTCTATCTTCGGGCATAAAATGATGTGGTTGGACTAGATGACCTCCTCTAAAATCCTATCCTGTTTTGAAATCCTTGGGATCCTCAAATTCTCTTCCAGAATTTGCCTGAGGGTATTGGGGCCTCCGCAGTCTCATTGATAGAGCTCTTCCGCCACCTAGTGGTTAACTCGCACGCCTGGCTCGCCCAAGAATGCTCTCCGCTCACAGGTCCCGGCTCATTCACAGCAAGAGAACAAAGCCATTTCAAGCCTTCCTTTGCAGGAGTGTGGCAAACTGCCAGGCCTAGGAGGAACACATGTTTAATTCATGCCCTACAAAGATATGCTGGGTGAACACAGTGCCACTTCCTATGGCAAAGGCCTTGACACAGTGGACATGTAGTCACACGGCAGACTCCTGATGTCAAGAACACCCAGCGAGGTGCCCTGATGAATGCAACCCAGAGGAGATGTGTCTGGGTTGCTCCCCGTGAGCTAATCTGTTCCACGCTGGTGTGTAATGCTTTCAGCTGCTCCCCAGTTAACACTCATTAAGCATGCGTGCAGCTCCTTCATCCTGGGCCCTCCCTGCTGTCAGCACCCTCTTGCAGACCTCTGAAGTAGAAAGAGGTGGGAAGGACTCCCTGGGTCTCCTGCTGAACTGGAACAGTCCTTCATCCTGTGGAAGGTCCTTTCCCTGGCATTCCCAAACAAACAAAAACTACCTCTGAAGCCTGCCTGACCTTCAGAGTTTGAACCATCTGGGCCGCGGAACATCTATCCCACACACCCTGGTATTCGTCAAATGTTGACACAGATCCCAGAATTATAACCCCTCCACCTGGCTGCTTAGCTTGCTCTCATGGCCTCTGCTGTTCACCTGGGCCTGAAAGTTCTGGGTCTTTTGCTTTTGGTTTCCATAGTCAGAGAGGCAAGCACAGGCAGTGCTTTAGGTGCCCATTGTATGGATGAGAAAGCCAAGTCTACGGTTGGGTTTGGTGACTCACTAGGTATCCAAACAAGGAGTGGTAGAGTTATGCATAATAAAAGGAAGATGTTCCGACTGCCTTGTTCAGTTATGCAGTGTTTGGGGGTTTGTTTTTCATGGTCTCAGCGAAGAGCCATTGGCTTATTACTTTTTACCACAAACACTACTGAAACCATTAACTGATTGTGCTTTATAGAGCAATGTAGGTTTTTTTTGTTTGTTTGTTTCTTTTTTTCCTTTCCAAGCCAGACAATGTAGTCAGTAAGTGGAAGAAGTCAGAAAGGCTGGGCTCCTGTTTGACATGGCCATCTTCAAGCTGGTGGCCTTGAAGAGTCAAAACCATTAAGCCCTCCCTCACCCCTTTTCTCCTGGTGACCTGGAGGACAAGACAAAGGATCTTTCTCTCCTAGAATTCCACATGTACAAGGAAAGAGTACTTCTAATTTGGGGCATGTTTCAGTATCTCCAACCTTGGATCTACCCATATAAATTGATGGAGTGAGGATATCTTTGCCTAGCAAATGAGTACCATGCACTGGCTATCCCAGATTGTTCAGGTGGGCCCATTGTTTATTGGTTTGTTCATTTGTTTTTAATGAGCTGGCCTGTTCTTGGTGCAGAATCCCATTCCCAGGTGTGACATTTGGGAGCAGTGTCTGTCAGGAGCTCTGGGTTAAGGTGACTGAGGCCAGGGCCATGGCAGGCCATCTTGTAGGCTCCACAGGAGAGGGATTGATTAGCCATGTCTGCCATGGGCAGAGGCTGAGAAGCTTAGAGGGCAAGGACCCTATCTCTGATAGAAGAGCAGAGTAGGAGAGGGCAAAAGAAATCAGGCCAGGTGCAAAGGCACGGAGCTGGTCAGAAGCACAGCAGGATGAGAACCCAGCCTTCCTCCTTCCAGTTCAGCTGCCTTGCACTCCAGTCTCCCTTCTACTCCCTTCTTACTCAGCAATCAGCTACTTAGAGATGCTTTCTGGTGGTGATGATGACAATGACGACAACGATGATGTGGTGACCCAGGTGACGGGTGGAGGAGAGGAGAACCAGGGTGAAGGTGGGGGGAGGTAGATGAGGGAGGATAACGGGACATGAAACTGACCTTCAGCCTCTCAGGGGACATCTGAGTGAGAGGCTCCCAGCCTCCCAGATGGCGAATTCCCTTTCTGAGAGAGGCTGGCTAGAGAGACTCCCTGCCCAGCGGGACCTGCTCTTCTGTGAAGGAACATACTGTGCTCCCTCGCGGGCAGCGGGCACCCAGCCCATCAGCTTGCCCCGACTGCACCCCGAGGGCCCCAGCAGCTTTTTCACTGGGCCCTGGAGTTTCTGCCCCAAGCGAATGCCGGGGCCCTGGGGTCCCACAGCGCAGGCTGACCCGCAGCAGGCCATCTGTCTTTCTCTCACTTGGGAAGCCACAAGCCACCTTGTGCGCAGGGAGCTCTCTCAGCAGGCCCGGGCAGATGCTGCTGGGTGGAGAAGGCCTGGAGCCTGAATGTCTCCTTTGTTTGCAATGAAATAAAATCTACCCTTTTAATAAGCAAAATATCCACCCTGCCAAAGTCCCAGGTAAGTGGGGTGCAGCTGCCATGCAGCTCTGGAGGAATTCTCCACTCTGGGGGCTGGGAGCCCTCGGGGAGGCCCGGCCTGGCTCCGTTGACTGTTTTCCCTCTGCCACAGGCACCTTCCTTCCTGGGCCACGCTGGAGGTGAGGAAGGGCCAGACCCCTCTCAGACCCCTCTCAGAGCAGTCAGAAGAGGAGGAGCTCTCAACCCAGAGGCGATGCAGTTCGCAGTTGGTTCCCGGGGCAAGGGCTTCCATGCCCCGCACCGCTGCTCCTGGCAGCTGTGAAGAACACTTGGCTCGGACACAGGGCCACCCCACACCCGCCTGACTCTCACCCTTTACAGTCCTGACTCGGACATGGCAAGACATCAGATAATCAAAGGAACCCGGTTGTTACCTGTGCCCTAAGGTATCTGGCTTTCTCCTCTAAGGTTATTCATTTGTTTGTCACCATCACCACGCATCTCTCTAATAAGGATGGCAAGTCCACAAGTCTGTTCCTTCCCATATCGTGATTATTCCCTGGGGGTTGTGAGGGACCTTCGATCAGTCAAAGGGGAGCCTGCTGCTAACCAGCTGAGGCCAGAACTGTTTCTGTCTTGGAGGACGCCATGGAGGAGGAGGAGGAGGAGGAGGAGGAGGAGGAGGAGGAAGAGAGGAGGAAACTCTCATTCTGTAGGCCAAGCTGAATTCCAGCTGCTCAAGTCACCCTTGGCCCTGGGATTGGATAAGGTGATTTTTGTAGGCATTCCCCTCACAAGCTGTCACTGAAGCCGAACATTAAAGCCTTTTCTTTTCTTTTCTTTTCTTTTCTTTTCTTCTTTTCTTTTCTTTTCTTTTCTTTTCTTTTCTTTTCTTTTTTCTTTCTCTCATCTCCAGTACTGAGGATTGAACCCAGAGAGTGTTGAGCTCCATCCCCAGGCTTTTAAAACATTATTTACTTTGAGACAGGGTTTTGCTAGGTTGCCAAGCTGGCCTTGAACTTTAGACCCTCCTGACTCAGCCTTCTGAGTAGCTGGGATTATAGATGTGTGACACTATGCCTGATTAGAACTCCAGATTTAACTTCACCCCACTCTTACCCTTCTTCTCTGGGCAGCTATCCCTTCCAGACTGTCTGTTGTGTAATACATCAGGAACTGCAGGTAGGTACGTTAATCGGTAAACAAAAGTAATCACTTTTTCTCAAAGAACTGAAAAATATCTTGTGATAAGTGTATAAAACCACCAGATGTACATCATCTGGCCACAAACCTGAAACCTTTGCTTGATGTGAGAAGGCGCCCGTTGGTCTGTGAACATTCGTCACTGGCTGGTGTAAACGGCTTCTAAATGGGCTTCCTGTAAGATGGACTTTGAACCACAGTCTTATCTTCTCAGCCAGTGAGCTTTTCAAATAAAGTTAACATTCGTGCCTCAACACAGTGTCTCTTGAATTAATTTGCCTCTTGAGTGACAAGCAGACAGATTTGGGTCTGGTAGCACCACACCAGGCTTCTTTCCTTTTCCTCCTCCCCTCCTTCTCCTTGCCTTCCTCTTCCTCCTCCTGTTTATTTCCCTCCTCCTCTCTTCTTCTTCTTCTTCTCTCTCTCTCTCTTCCTCTCCATCTCTCTCTCTCTCCCTCTCTCCCTCCTGTTTCTCACCAGGAATTGAATCCAAGGCCTTCACACTGAGCTAAATCTCCATCCTTTAAAACACTTTGTTTTGGATATACTGCAGCCACAGAAACACCAAAACACCCAGGATTTGGAGGCAGGTTTACTTAACATCCAATGGGCACTGACAGGGAATCAATTGTCCCTCAAAATGTCAGGCCTCAAAGGCTCAGGGAGGGAGATTTTAACGGGGTCTGCAAAGGGGAGGTACAGAGGTAGAGTACTTACTTGGCTGTCTTTGGTTAGTTCTTACAGTATGCATCATAGTGACCAGCTGTGCATCTCAGTGACCAGCTGTGCATCTCAGCGACCGGCTTATTCTAAGAAACAGAAGCGACTGGAACTGCAACAGCAACTGTCACCTGGGCAACTGAAGTATTGCAGGAGCCGCTGAAGCTGGACATTGATCACCCATGTGGAGGGTGAGGCACCCCTGGCAGGAGAACAAAGAGCGCCAGAGGCAAACCACATGAAACCAGCTGCTTCAGTCCAAAGTCGCTAGGCAAAGGGGTGTCATGTGACACCAACCTGCCAAATGTATCAATAAACGCACTGTATCGGTTGAGCAGTTTCTTTCCTTCTATCCAGAGAGAGGGCTCCACCTGAACTCAGCTTTAGTCTCTTTGCTTTATTTTTCTATCCTCTCCCCCCACCCCTCCACCCTCAGAAACTTTGAGCGCTGTGCAGAATGCAGCAAAGTATACTGGGTGGGTTGGGGAGGGGCATTTTCTGTTACCAGTCAGGGTCTCGCTAAGTCACTAACTTACCCAGGGTGAGATAGAACTTTAGATCCTCCAGCCTCAGCCTCCCAGAGTGCTGGGATTACAGGCGTGCTCCACCATGCCCGGGTCATATCAGGTTTCTTTACACACCTGACCACAGGATCCATCATGAATTTCTCTGCATTTTAAGGTAAGGCAGAGGCCATCCCTGTCTATAAATATACTCCCTGCCACCCTCATAAGAAGATCCTTAAGAAAATAAACGAAAATGCATGCACTCAACAAACATTCCTTCAGTATGTGCTGTGTTCCAGGGATCACGACAGGTGCAGGGTCCCCTAAAAGCTCCCAAGAGGCCTTCAGATATGAAAAGAAAGCTGGGCGTGGTGGCGCATGCCTTTAATCCCAGCACTTGGGAGGCTGAGGTAGAAGGAGCATTGTGAGTTCGAGACTGGCTTGGGCTATAACGTGAGCGCAAGGCCTGCCTGAGCTACATAGTGCAACCGTGCCTCAAAAAACTAGGGCTAGGAGTTTGGCTTAACAGCTTAAGCGCCCGTCTGGCAGGCGCGAGGCTGTGAGTCCGATCCCTGATGCTGCAAAAAAAAAAAAAGATATGAAATGATATAGGTGCTACCTAGCAGTAAGCATTGGCAGGGGAGGGTGGGGTACGCAATGGAGGACAGGATTGTTTCCTCCATGAGCAGAGAATCGAAGTGGGGAGCAGGAAAGCTCCCCCACAGTTGGAGCTGGTCCCGAAGGAAAGCTCCACGGAGTCTCTGAGCTGCCCTCCCGGCTTCGGCTCTAGCGTCTCAGCCTGTCTACCTGCCAGCTCGGGGCCCCGGCATTGCAGATAGGTTGGGTTCTGGGAGCTCTCGATGGTAATCTCTCCTCCAGCCCCACAGTGGAGCGCTAGGCGGACAGATGCGTGCGCAGCTGCGGAAAGAGGCCGCTGCCCCTGAGAACAGTGCTGCTCGGGGTTATGATTATCTAAGAAACATTCCAGGTTGGGGAGAAAAAGTGAAAGAGGAGGGGAGGGAAGAAGAGAGCTGCATAGAAGAGAATTGAGAGAAGGGGAGGGGGAGAGGGAAGGAGAAGAACCCGTCCACTGCCAGAGACCTAAACGTTGCCCAGGAAATCCAGCCAGGCTCGCCCAGTGACTCCGTGGACTTGTGACTTCATGTGGATGCTAAAGGAAACCTTTTTCTACCCCCACATATCTAGGTCCACTCCTTGTGAGAGTACAGCGAGCAAGGTTCTCCCAACACACACGTTCATGACTCCAGGCTAATACAGCTCTTCGTCATGTCGCCTGTTCACGGGCCTTATCCAGGAGACTTATGGTCACAGTTACCTTACGTATCATGCATATTAGCACAGAAGCAGTGTCCACCCCAGGGACAATCATTCAGAGCTAAGGGCTAAATGCAGCTTCCCCTTTACCCCGCAGATCTTGCTGCTCATCGTAGATACTGGAAAACTAAATCTTAATATGAGTTACTGCAATTGCTGGGTCGTGTAGAGTTCAAGGAGCCTGCTTTCCTTTTTATTTCGGCTATTTTTTATTTAATTTATTTTCACCTCGTGCTCGATTTCTCTTTCTCAGGCTTTGGAAGCTACACACCTGCCTGTGGCAACTTCTGAAAGTGCTTATGATTTACGAGCATTGCATTTAGAAGAAACTCCACGCCCTTTAGAGTCACCTCTAAAATCAATCTCCTTTGGTGGCCGAGATGCATTTCTGTGCAGCTGAATTACCTCGCACCCATTTACCTCCCATCTGGACCTTCCCAGAGCCTGCGAGCCCAGGAGCCCCAGGGAGGCAGGAGGCCCAGGGTGTTTCTGTGCTCAGTGACCCCAGCTTCCAGCGGCCTTCTCCTGGCAGTGGCAGTAAAGAGGCTGCTGTCTGCCCACAGAGCCACCACGCCGCTCTGTGAGGTACCATCCAAGGAGCTGTGATGTGTCAATCACAGATGGCTGCACCCCAGTGCCAGCCAGCTAGGGCCAGGAGCAAAACCCTCTCTTGCTTTTTACATACTGAAAATCATGAGTGAGTTTTGTGCTGCCATTAAGAACTAGTTCCTGAGTTTAAGAGCAGCAAGCTATCTACGGCCACTGGTTAGTCTGCAGACATGTTTTTGGCCTTGAGAGAGGTGCATGAGCCAATCAAGAACCCTGAGGGAAGAGAGGGAGGCGGAGGCGGCCATGCACACCAGGGCGGAGAGCTCCTGCCTGTCGTCTCTTCAGGCTACAAGTTCCCTAGTAAAGGAAGCCATCCAGCCTTGTGGATCCCTTCCAGCCCTGCACGGTGATTGCTTGGCCCTTCTGGGCCATGGGGCTCACTGAGCACAGTGCGGTGCCTGGGAGATGAGGCCTCCTCGTCACTGCACCGGTGGCCCTCACGCCCGAGGCTTGTCCCCGATATGCACAGGTCCAGTGACCAGGGAACAGTTTTCAGCCATGCTTTTGTGCACGATCATAATCTAAGCAGGAGAGATACTGCTTATTCACCTGCATGGGCTGGGTATTCTCTTGACAACAGGAATCCAGCTGTGAGCACAACACAGTTCCTATCTTGGGGCTAATGCTGTAGCGAAAGGAGACAAAAAAGAAGTGATTAACCCCTGTTAATATATAATGCAGCCCCTGGCAATGATGGGTGCTATGAAAAGGATAGAGCTGTTCTGGGCTGTGGTTAGGGGAGCTGTGCTGAGCTGGCCTTTGAGCAGAGTACTCACGGAAGAGGAGTGAGCTGTCTGGGGCAGAGCATTTCTGAGGGATCAGCAGGGGCTCAGTAGAAGCAGGAACCTAGCAGAGAGCACGAGGCACTCTCCCAAACAGCTGGTATTTATGGAGCATTTACTATGTGTCAAGAAAACATAATTGTCTCAACAGTCTTGAGACACAGATACTCTCCCATTGTACAGATGGTGCCACAGAGACCAAAGGGTCCCCTAGTTTGACTCACATTACATAGCTGGGACACAGCAGCTGAGACTTGAGCCTGTGTCAGCTGAGGCAAAGCCCTGTGTTCCTAACCCCTACAGTGGGGTACAAGAACCCTTGCGAGGCCCTGGATAGAGCTTTGTAAGAGGGGGAAGGCTGCAGACCCTAAGGGCTCCCTGGAAGGCGCTTGCTCTTTGTGCAAACCCACTCCATTTTTTCATTATTTTCTCTTTCTTGCTTGGAAACATTGTCCAACCAAAGTTGCCTTTTCATGATGACTTCTTGAGTGTTCGTTGCTTCACTGTTGTATGTGGTAAATGTGGCTACTGTCGGGATGCAAACGCATGTCACTTGGGTCTCCAGCTTCATTTCAGGGGTCCCCCAGGTTGCCGAAAGGCCAGGTAACTGTTTTAAGAACATGGCAGGTGGAACTCAGCCTGGAAAGGTTGCTAGTTCTGAGGTCAGAAACAAAGATCCAAGGGAAGACATCCTGGTGGGCACCTGGTTCAGTAGATCCACTAAGACACAGTGTGGAGTGGCAGAAATAGCAGCGTTTTGAAATCAGTCAATTTGCAGTTTTGTAGATTCAGACCAAACGTGGTGGGGGTAGCGGGGTCAAGCCACGTGATCCTAAGCAAATGAACCAGTAGCCCCAGTGGTCCGCACTGAGCCTGCAGGCCTTCATTTTAGCAGCAGGTGTTCTTCTGTCCATCCTTCCTCAAGGATGTGCTTCTGGCAAAGGACCTTGTCCCTCACTGCCTAGAAAAGCGGAGAAGGGAGGCACAAAGTGAGACCCCCGGGACCCACCCAGCGCAGTTCCTACCCCTTGGGTGTGAAATGCCAGCATACTGCAGAATTACCCCAGAATTTATCCATGCTGAAAGGGTGCGTTCTTCTGTTGGCTGCCTACCGTTCTCAGCCAGCCCACGGGAGGCGAAGCAAGGTCAGTGAAGGGTGTTGCTCCGGGCAGAAGCTGCACTGAATCCACCCTCGATCAAGACAAATGGGAAATATTTCACAGAACACATTTTGAGGATTCCCATGTCTGCTGCAGCACTGTTTACAGTAGCCAAGTATGGAAACCAGCTAAGCACCTGTTGATGGATGAATGGATAAAGATATTATGACACACATATGTAATAGAATATTATTTAGCCTTTAAAAAGGAGATACCGATGTTTGCTACAATCTGGATGAAACTGGAGGGTTTTGTACATTAGCCCAACACAGAAAGATAAATACTGTGTGATCTCACCTGCATGGAGAATCTCTTTTTAAAGGTAAAATGCATAGAAACAGAGTCGCATGGTAGTTACCATGGGTGAGGATGGGGAGGGGGAATGAGGAGAATTTGTCAAAGGGCAAAAGCTCACTGGTAGGATGGCTAAGTCTACACAACTAAGGTATAGAGGGCCATAGCTACTTAACATTTCTTGCTACTTACTAGTTTTATGCTGTATATTGAAAATTTGCAAAAAAGAGAGTAGATTTTACGTGCTTTTAATACATACCCACTCAAAAGTAGAGAGAAAATGAAAGAGGGAGAGGGAACTAGAGAAAGTAGGGAAGGTGATGGATAGATTAATTTAATTACCCGTAGTAACTATTTTACCATGTATAGGCATATCAAAAACATTATTTTATACCTCAAATATGAACAATATAAAATAAATTTTAAAATTAAAAAAACACTCTGGGCGGCTGAGGCAGGAGGATTGCAAGTTCATGCCGCGCCTGGTTAATTTAGGGAGCTAGCAAAAACCCAAATCAAAAAAAAAAAAAAAAACCCTTCATATATGTGTGTGTATATATATATATATATATATATATATATATATATATGCAACTGGGACTGTAGCTCAGTGTGAAGGCCATGGGTTCAATTTCTGTAAATATATATATATAAGAATAATAAATACATTTGGATTTTAAAAATCCAAGATATACATGTACACTTGGGGGGCTGTAGATATCATTAGTATTTAGGGTGTGATTTCTGAGGAAATTCTCTGTGTGTTCAGATTATGGTTTTTTCACTTTCTAGGAGCATGATCTAAAGTGACTTAAGTGACATTGCTCAACCTTTGCTTCACCCTTTGTGAAGCTGATGAAAGCCCCTACCTCAGGGTTATTATGAATAACAATGAATGAATAATGTACGCACACATGCACACACAGACAGTGCAGCTGGAAGAGGCCCTCTGAGTGTTGCTTATGGCTCATATTATAAGGCAAGGGCCAGGTAAATGCGGGTACTTCACACTTGTTTACACTAAAAAAAAGAAGAAGAAGAAAAGAAAAGAAGACACAGCAAAGCTCTTCCAGCTGAAACTACCTAGATTAGAGTGAGAAAAAAAATTCTAGACCACGAAAAGATGCAGCCACTTAATGATGCAGGAAGTGGCTTTTACCTGGGAAAATCTTCTTGGCCGGAGACACACGCGGTGGCTCTTGGCCGGGTGTGGATTACAGCGCAGTTGGAAGAGCTCTCCGGGAGCAGAGCAGGAGGAATGTTAAGTGTACGCTGCATCGTCGTTAATTAATTTCTCAAAGCTGCAGTAATCAGGAGGCTCATTAAGGTGCTTTAGCCTGCCTTCGCTGAGAGAATGAGTAGTAAATGTAAATGCAGTGCACTTAGAAATCCCAAAAATCCTTCAGTGCTGTGGAGGGAGGGAGAAACCGTGGCAAGTCTCTAAGGAAAAGAAAAAGCCCACAAGGCCTTCTTTAATAGCACGAAAGAGGAGCAATGCTAACTCAACAGCAGCAGAGGCTCCCTGTGGTTTTTCAAAATATTATCATTTGGACCTGGCTGTTCCTCTTCTCTTGAACAATGTTTAAAGACGCCATGCTCCATCCATAGTTTTGTATCTCCCGGCGGGGAGCGTAATCCTGAAGGACAAAGGCCTGGGCCAGAGCTTGGCAGGGCCCTTCCTAAGGAAGTCGCCTTGACGTCCCTGGATGTGCTGGGAAAGGAGGGTGGGCTGGGGACCGGGACCAGTGGCTTCTCTGATTCTTTGAGGGCAGCCTCCGGGTGCCAGGAGTCCTCCTTCCATCTACCGCTGACTCCCCTCAACTTCAGGCATGGAGCTAATTCCCCCTCGGTGTGTGGTAGACGTGTTTCAGGGGACCCCTTCTCAGACCAGACTGATTCTGCCCCCTACTCAGCGAATGCACAGAAGCTTAGTACAGTGCCTCCGTGTGGAAGCCATTGAAAAGCACTTCTTATTCTCAGGATTGTTATTGCTGTCCGTTGGTGCACAGTGGGTCGCCAAATTTGGGGGAGGGGCTTTTATTCTTCTCCAGTTTTCATCCTGAGCTTTTTGACAATAGTCATGACGCAGGTGAGCGCAAAACCAGTCACACTCGAATGTGCACGCAAACCTCCAGCCTTCCTGCGTTTGCATCTTCATCTTCAGTCCAGGTAAGTCAGGAGCACCTGCTCTCACTCTCTCCCCACCCCCAGTGAAGGAGGGAGGAGTCAAGGCCGCAGTCCACCCCCATCTCTAGAGTAGGATGCGCTTCTGGTGGAGTCACAGGAGCCCACGGGAAGCAGAGCTTCTTTTGGATTGAAGGGGAATGTCGAGTAATCTCTGCCGCCACCACCACCACACACACACACACAAACACTAAGTTATTTAGCGCATGCACTGCCCCCTTATCCCCCCCAGCCTCTCCCAGGGGACCCTGGATAAAGCTCCTCCCATGTGACCCCAGCCAGCCTTTCCCCTTACATTCAGTCTCACAAACATTTATGGAGAACGCACCGTGCACTGAGCGCTCTGGGAGGTGCTGGGAAAACAACATGAATAAGATGTGTCTCTATGCTTAAGGGGCAGTCTAGAGAGGAGCCACAACCAGAAACATGAGTCCAGTGAGTGGGGAACTCAGCCCAGGCTCCCTGGGAAGGGATGGGAGCTGAGGATGGCTCCCTAGTGCTGAAGGGTGCATGGGCTTCCAGAGATGGGCAGGGAAGTGTGCTGTCTGCCTTCAGGTCCCTCTGGTAGCAGTTACTCAACACACAGATCCAGCTGACTGATGGGAAAGTGTCCCCTTAGTGGGAGGTGGCACTGAAACTCATGCACAAGGAGACCCTTGAGTGCTTAGCATTTATTCCATGAGACTTTGTGCAAAGAGAATTTGAAACACGGGGGGCAGAGCAATTTTTCATCTTATTTGGTCACTATTATCTTACCCCAGCAAAAGCCTCCAAAGAATTTAGAAGAATTGACCTCAAAATCAGTTTTGCAGGAATATACTCCAAGGAGAAGTTTGCCAGCCATATTGTGCCAAAGTTTTCCTTCATTAAACTAATGTGACACTTGAATATTTAATCTTGAGCTACTTGGTCCAAAGTCAGGAGAGCTTTTGAGTTTTATTGAGATGTTTTCTCCTTTACAAACTGTTCCTACTGGTAAAGAATTATTCCACTGCTTGTTCTTTTTTTACAAGGCACTGTCGTCTCATGAACACACTTCGGCACAGCAGAGCACTGAGTCCTCTTCGTCAATCTGCAGTTTGATTATTATTATGCTGCAGCCTGGATCGATGTCTCAAATACAATAAGTAACATGGTCCATCTTAGAAAAGAGTCTTCATTTTAGTCTTGGTTACTAAGTGGGCCAGGGCTGAAGTTCAAAGGAGTGATGTTTATTATAATGTTAGTTTTTAAGCCTGAAACATGCCTCACTCTTTAAGAGTTTTGCTGCATTTTAATGCTTTTTCTGAAGACTAAATGAATTAGTGAGTAAAGCACTTTAAAAATGCTCCCCCTAAGTTCTTGATAACATTGCTTGTGTTTATTATTGTTGATAACAACAGTTTTGCTGAGAAGTGAAGCCACTTACAGTCCCATGGGTGGATGGAAATGATCTACTGTGACAAAAAAGTTTGGTGGCCTTTTATGTTGATTATTTTGGTTTTATTTATTGGCCCACTCATTCTATAATGCTGTGTGTTTACATCTTGGTATGTAATTTGACTGTAAGAATTTTGAAGGCAAGGATCTTGATGGATTTCTCTTTTTATAACATTCACAGAACTTAGCGCCTGCCTGTAACAGATGCTCAATAAATACACTATGCAGACTGACTACATGTTAGAAGGGCTCTGCAAATGAGTATGAAAGTGTTGATCACTACAGGACTTGGCAAAGGATTACTTACTCCCCAGTTCTTTTCTTTGCCCCTACTTCTCATCTCAGGGAAAGGAACAGGACAGGATTCACGGGTGTGTAATGAGCCCTAATGACTTCAGACCATGCTGCCTGACTGGTTGGTTCACATATACTGGCTTATTGTGTCTGTTCCTCACACTGTACACTGGCCCAGCAAACCCTGTGACTGTTCCTGACCCCAGGTTCAGGGCTGGGATGCAACATCAATTCCCCAGGCTAACTGTGGTGCTAAAGTGCAAAAGGCTCCTCCCATCGTCAGCAGAGGCATTAGGGAGGGCACCTCCTTCTTAGGCATCACCTATATATAACACATTGGGGCAGCCTAGTTCGACTCCATCCTCCTTTTCAAATAATTAGCCATTCAGTCTTGAGGAGAGCGATGAGTCAGCAACCCCAAGGCCATTCCTGAGGCCCAGACAGCTGCCAGGTGGACCGCCCATTTCAAACAACCAAATTAGTGTGAGCACCACAAATTATCTGAGCAAATCCAGGCACCTCTCTCTGCAAGTCCTAGGCAGGCACGCATGTCTGCAAGAAAAATGAAGTTGCTTCACCCTCTGTGGCAAGGTGCCACTCCAAGGAACCAGCTTTATTTCTCTCACCTGTAATTTGGCAGATGAAAAATGATGAGAAGTTACTGAAGTCATCTGCTAAGGGAAATGAATTCAAGCACAGTAAAAGACATTCTGCTGCTTTTTCAAAGCATATCCGTCAACCAGTCTTAGAAGAAACACAGAATTTTGCTACCAGGTAAAGACAGCAATTATTTCAATCAGCAAATGTATTAGATATAGAAGGTAATAAGGAATAAAATGCTGAACGCAGTCCAGTAATATACTGCCTATGCTTCTCTTTCTTGTTCCAGCTAGGGTAATTATAAACAAAGAGTAGGTGTAGCTGTTGGAAAATAAGATCTTTTCTCGCAAGTGGATGGAGCTGCAAGTGGACTGTCTAATAAAGAGGCAGCATAGCCCTGAAGACTATGTAGACAAGAGATGCAAACAATGCAATATTCAGTCCATACTAAATCTAACACTATCTTTGGCCCACAGTGACCTGGTTGAAAATGGGAAATGAGAAGGTTGTGTGGATGTTAGTGAAACAATAGCCTAAAGATGGTTTCAACTTCGTTATTGCAACAAAATTTTTTAAATGAATTATAAGTACCTTCAGTATTTTTATTCAGTGTTTTCATAAATCTTCCTTTTGATTTTACATATAATACATTTCTGAACTAGGAAATGTAGGAAAAGAGAGAGGGCGAGAGAGCAAAAGCCAGGACCTCCTTGTACTGGAAAGACTGGCTAAGCTGGCTAATGTGGCAGAAAAGACTGAAGCAAGGAAAAGAAAGATGTGCCTCCTGAGAACCCGCCATGTTGGGTCAGGGAGGTTTGAACCAGAAGACAACTAGCCTGCCTTCCTGGTGAGTGGCATGTGACTGGCACAGACCCCAGGAAGAGAAAGATGTGTGCTTCCTGTAAGCCTACTGTCACACAGGCTAAGAATCAAGGATAGCTCCCTGCCACCCCGTAAGCCACCTGCTGGTTCAGAGCACCGGTTAAGTTGATAGCAACTAACATACATAAAGCAACTAAATGCTTGTATTGTTTGGTTGATTTTGCAGGCCTGGGGCCGGCAGTCTGAATATCTCTTGGGAAGATGACAGTATGCAATGTAGTAAATATGGGGGATTTCCTTCTATCTTGTCTTTGAGGTCCAATATTGTTCTCACTATTTTGCTTTATTCTGATTAATTTTTTTTGGCTTTATTTCATATTCTGTTTCTATTGGTTTTATTCTGTTTTGTTTTTGGTTTGATTTTACTATACCTGATGGAATGGTCAACTATTGTGAAGATAACAAGACATACTATAGTAGCTATTGTTTTCCTAGTATCTTGCTTTGAAGTTCTGTACCCGTTCTACTGTTTTGTTTTGATTGACTTTGTTCTGTTATGTTTTGTTGGATTTTACTATCTTTAAAATAAAATTAAAAAAAAAAAGACTGAAGCAGCTGAGAGTCTTTTTGTACACTTAGCACATCTGAAGTTCCTGCTTTGATTAGTGTCTCTCTGTGTTATCTGATAAATCTATCACAAAAGCAAAAACTGACAGTACTTCAAGGAGCAATTGACAAATTCAAGATTAAAAAGGGGAGATTTAGCATACCTTCCTTAATAATTGATAGATCAAATAGCAAAAAAAATTCAGTGAATTTATAAAGATTTTGAACAATATGATTAACCAGTTTGATATAAAAGACATAGCACCACACACAGCCATCAAAGAATACCCAACCTTTCAATTATAGTCAAATTAAATATATTTTTCTGGTTGCTTTAGATGAGTGATGAGAACCAAATCATAGCATATTTAACATTTTAAGATACATATATCATCTTTGATGAGGGAGAAGCTTAAATTATTATAGACAAACAACAATAGACATTATATTTATAAAACCAATCTTTTGATATTATCTCAATCAGCTAACAAGCTGGATGGAAATATATTACCAACTATAAAGACATCTTTATTCTTATCTTGTTAGCTCTCTGTTAACCCTGGGAGCAAAGATATTTAGGCTATAAAGTGAGTGCTGCTTATTTATATGCAAACTAAAGTAGAACATATACCTAAAAATTGACACACAGAAACATACACAGCAACTCAATCATATATAACCTTTATGCTGTCAAACTTTAAGGCCTTTATTTGTAAGCTACTCTGAGTACATTTTCTGATAGTTTACACTATAGACTTACAGCTGGTAAGAGTCAGAAGGGTGAGAGAAGAGCTTTGAGGTTTTTTTCTTTTACTCTCTAATTCACCTTTGGAGACCAATTAACTTTTAAATATCCTCTACCTTAAATTGGTCCCAAGTTCATAAAATATACATTTTGTAGATAGATATTGAGTTACTATAATCATGTAAGGTTTACTATATACCTCTAAGATCTCACTTGGGCACCTCTGGAAGGAAGGAAGGAAAGAAGGAAGGAAAGAAAAAGAAAAAAAGAAAGAAAGAAAGAAAGAAAGAAAGAAAGAAAGAAAGAAAGAAAAAGAAAAGAAAAGAATGGGACCCTATTCCTGCAGGTCAGGCTTCCTGAGCTACCCACCCCAAACCAAGGTTATGTACATGTGCAGCCCACCCCATTTTCCAAAGTCAAAACTTCCCCAGGGAGTAGTTCTGCTCTGTTACCCCAGAGAAGAACCTATTATCCAAGCATCAGAACAGCCAAGGGAGTAGCTTTGCTCTGTTTTCTTGACCATGTCCAGAGCAAGTGTCCTTGTTACTAGAACTTGACTATTCCAACAACAGATCAGGAAAGGAAGAAAAGAAATTGTACACACAGTTGGGCTTTATTCAAAAATCTGTCGTGAAGGTGTTTCTATCTAGAGACCTGTAGCACACACACAGAAGGCACTCATACTGAATTTGTAGAGTCTGGAGATTTCACTGAATAACTACAGATCATGTATCAGGGAAAACAGAGGCCACATCCTCCACCCACACACCCCCCACCCTGACACACACACGTGCGTGCACACACACACACATGTTATTCCCTATCTCTCCCTGGTAACAATATCAGAGAAGTGTTAAAAGGTTTGAGTTTTCTGACAGATGAAATCCTGAGTGAAAGAGAATAGACAAAGAGAGCCTTGGGGCTTTCTTAGGGAAGACCCAGTGGGTGAGTGGGGCAGCAAACAATCAGGCTCCTCCTTGGTCTGAGGCCATAGATTTCACCAAGTCCATGGATAGCATCAGGTCTCACCCAATTAACCACTTATGGAGGATAACACTGGGTTCCACAGACCCATCCTTTATTTTCTACTATAAATTTTTACTGTAGGGCAATATTAGCTAGTTGTGCATCTCAGTACCTTTCCCTGAGGGATACAGGAAGAAATCTTTGTGTTTACCCACTTAGTATGATGCAAGGCAAAGTATGAGCACATGTACAAAAGTGTCAAACCAGGATTTACACCCATGCAATGCTCTGTGGAATAGTTTTTGCATGTGTTTACCTGAGTGAACAAGTGAAAATCGCAGAGGATATAATAGACCACATCACTCTAGAGTTTGTTTTTGGGGTTTTTAGTTTTTGAGACAGGGTTTTTCTCTATAGTTCAGGCTGGGCTTACACTTACTATGCAGCCCAGGTTGGCCTCAAACTCACAGCAATCCTCCTGACTCAGCCACCTGAGTGCTGAGATTACAGACATCCACCACTACACTTGGCTAGGGTTGGTTTTAAAAAAGAGTTTTCTTTTTACATTTCTGGTAGAAGTACCCAATTCAGTACAATGGCAAATGAAAAACCAGATTTTCAAGCTTTGGAAGAGGTCAAAAGTGAATCATCAGATTACTCGTGCATGGATGATGAACATGATCCATTATGAAAAAATACATGTTTTCATAATAGAAGAGTGGTGTGAGTGGATGATGATGATGATGATGATGATGATGACTTTGACATTGATTTTGTGAGCCAAAGTTCCTGTTATAATGAAATGGAACAAGAATTGACAGGCACAGAGAATGCAGACTTCCCTCATTGAGATGATGAAGAAAACAGCAATGTGAGTACATATTTGACTAGTTAAACTGGTCACACAACCAAATAGAACAATTCAATGTTAGAACTAGGTTTGAAAATATAGTGAGGGCCTGGTGGAGTGAAACATATTGAACAGAATGTCAGCACTGCCATTCAGTGTTGGAATTATAACAGAGACAATGCTACAAGCTGCTGTGAAATACACAAAGGCTGAAATGCAAATAAAATGTCTATGTGCACCAATAGCCATTTCAAAAATATATTTGTTATGATGCCTCATTAGCTAAACTGAAAGCATTCATAGGTCTGCAGGATTTAGCAGGGATTTCTCATGGCAATAACAGGAATGTAAAAGACTTATGGAAGAATGACGGGTCAAAATATGGCAAAAAATTTATGTCTTTGTAGATGTGAAGATTTATTATGCTTTCAATTTAGACATTTATTCTGGAATTCAGCCATCAGGTCTTTATTAGCATAGTAATAAACTGAATGATATTGTGAACAGACTTGTTGCTCTCATCTCCCAAACTGATTGGAGTGTGACATTCAACAATTGGTTTACCAGTTTCCAATTGATGTTACATTTGTTAACAGAGCATAAGCTGACCAGTGCAGGAACTGTACACAGAAACAAAGGAGAAATTCCAAATGAAATGTCACAATTTTAAAACGTACAATTGTATAGTACAATCTTTGGATTTCAGAAAGATAAAACATTAGCCTCAAATATGGCAAAGGAAAAAAAAAACTGGTAATGCTGATGTCAACACTTCCATGATGGGAAAATAATTGTTAGGGAATCCTCAACAAAACAGAAGCCTGAGATGGAAACTTTCTATAACAAACCCAATGGTGGAGTAGATGTTGTTGATGAATTCCACAGCAACTATGATGTCACTCGAAACACAAAGTACTGGGCAACAGCTGTGTTTTACTCAATTCTAACATGTGTAGCATACATTGTTTGATAGTTTACAAAGAAAACAACAAGTGCAAAATATCACGGAGAAATTTTCTTAGAGGATTGGAACTGGAGTTCGTAAGAGATCATTTATAGTAGAGGAAAAATAAAATGTTTCTGCCCAGGGAATTACATAAAAAAATTGTGGAGCACACTGGTGAGCTGACAGGTGAACAGCAGGTGCAGCGTCACAAAAACCTACTAGACAATAGGAATACAGAAAAGGTGTCAACTGTGTCCTACAGGAAAGGACATGAAAAACAAAACATACGTGGTATTAGCATAAGCAATAGTTGTGTATGGAACATGCAGTTGTCATGTGTGTAGACTGCCTTGGGCATGACAGTTGAAGTAAGGATTATTTCTGTGATAGATGTTTGTTTGTGCTTTCCTTGTGGTTCAGGTAGGTCTTTGTTTCTGATGTTATCCCTTAGGTTTTGTAAGCAAGTAAATAGCTGATGTGAAAATGTTAGTATCTTTTCTAAGTACTCATTGAACGTTTGACATTTTATTTTATTGATACCCTATTTCCCTGCTAAGGGCATGTTGCACAACATAGTAGGAAGCTTCTGATGAAGCAGGAAGAGAATAGAGATGACAAGAATGGCCTGCCACATATAAAAGGAAAGCCATGCACATATGCTGTCAGTATGAGACATGTTCATGGAACATGAAGTTGCCATGTGTGAAGACTGCCTTGATTATGACAGTTGAAGCAAAGATTACTTCTGTGGTAGACATTTTGTTTGTATTTACATTGTAGCTCACATAAGTTTTTATTTCTGATGTTACATGTCAGATTTTGTAAGCAAGCACACAGCTGATATGAAAATGTTGATGTGCATTCTAAATGCACAATACACATTTAGAATTTAATACTTTATTTTATTGATATTTTATGATCCTGTTAACTACACAATACATAATATAATAAGAACCTCCTGACAAAACAGCAAGATCAGCCACATGTCAAGTATATCTGACAAAAGGCCAGGAAAATGAAATACATGTGGTGTCACTGTAATTGATATGTGTGCATGGAATGTGCTGTTGTCATGGGTGAAGACTGCCTTACGTGTGCTGATAAAAGTAAAGACCATTTCTTTGTAGAGCACTATCTATTAGTGCTTTCATTGTGGTTTATATAGGAATTTATTTCTATTGTTCTTTTTTAGACTTTGTACACCAAAAATCAGTGCATATTGAAAATTTTGATGTTTTTTATAAACCATAAATATTAAAAATGCAATACTTTATTTTTGTGATTTTTTCCTGTTCAGCACTCTGCATTATTTAATATGATAAAACTCATAAAATTAAAATTAATAATTCATCAATAGAAATATTCTAAAGAATAAATATGGATGTGACATACCCATGGTTATGCTGCTTTATGACAAAAAAATATGTCATATCTGCATGGCTTAGGACATGTTCCATCAGATGAATTGAGCATATGCCCTTTGGTTTTTAGAAAGAGAGAGAGAGAGAGAGAGATCAAAAGAGCAGTATAGAGAAATTCCCTCAAACTAATTATGTTTAGGCCCCCATAGACGTATACGCTTTTGGAGATTGCTTTCTCCAGTGTAACCCAGAGGCCGGTTCTAGCAACTGTATCTCAGGATTGAGTTTCCCGTGCTGGGTGCATGAGTAGCTTTGCTTATGACTGCATGTGGGCTTCATCCTTACTTTGTGTCTCCCTGGATGAGTAAGATTTCTAAGGGTCTCACTGAACCTTAGGTTGGGGCATAGTGCTAAGTTAAAGGAATATCTAATGAAGCTGCTACAAGTATTGGAGGGTGTCTCTTGGCTGATTTTCTAGGGGTTTAGGAGTCTCTAACTGCTGGAAAAGAAATTTTAAAAGACCTTGTGGCTACAGAGGGAGAGAAAGAGAAAAAGATGAACTGTGCTTTAAAGACAAAAGGATTGGGAGAAAACTACACTTCAGGAGAAACTACACTTTAGAGGACTCAGGAAATGGGGTACGTGGGTGCAAGGAAAGAAAATGACTAAATAAATTAAAAGCCATTTGGCTGAACTTACCAAACCAAAGCTGAGCTCTCTGCAGTTTCCTTGACTCCTTTTAGGTCCCTTTGTGGTTGCCAAGATAAATGTCACTGGGCTGGGTCTGAGGGTCTACATAACTAAAATAAGGAACTTAACCCACACTTTTAAAGTAATTTTTCAGGTTTGCTGACTCCTGTTGTGGAAAAATGATTTTCAGAGCGTGTCAATAGAAGAGACATGAGAAAGATTAGAGGTAGATACAGCATGCACTCAAGAGCAGAGTGCAGGTTTTCAAGGAAATGAGCCATGATACAGTTGGGAGCTTGGGACTTCTAATGCATTTTGGATGGTGAAAATCTGTGGAATTTAATAATCTATAGTCTTAGTCTTGTCTAGTCAGTAGAAGAGATGGCCCATAGTGAGATAATGGTCTATTCATCTTGGAAAAAAAAAGTGATCTATTCACAGGCAAAAACAAAATGGACAAACCTATTTGTAGGATACCAGGTTTATTATGTTTTGGGAAAAGAGAAAGAGAAAAATAAAATAAAATAAATTGACTTTGTGTCCTGAAGCTGCAGTTTTTCTATAGCTTTTAAAATCTCAATTTCCTTGTTTCCTTTCTGCCTAGTTTTTATTTCTTCTACCCCACCTCAAAAGGAAAAACTTTAAAAATATAATATGTCAGTGAAGAAGAATGTTTTTGTGGCTTTAGGTAAGGAATTTTTTTTTTTTTGTACCAGGGATTGAACTCATGACCTCATGCTTGCCAAGCAGGCGCTGGACCACTGTGCTATATCCTTGGCCCAGGAATTAGTTTCTAATCATGTCTTAATTACTTTTCTCTTGTTGCTGAGAAAAAATACCCAACAACCCAAGTTAAAGAAGGAAAGGTTTATTTAGCTCATGGTTTGTGGAGGTTTCCGTCCATAATCAACTGGCTCCAAGGCAGGGTGGCATGGCACTGGGGCAACAGTTCAAGGCAGCAGAAGACAGAAAAAGCAACAAGAGCAAATAAGGGGAGAGAGCAAGCCTCTTTTCCTCCCTTATATTGCATGCAGGCTACCCACCTGGGGGAGGTGTGGCACTCACATCATCTCTCTGCCCTCCTCGTGTACAGGCTCAGGATGTTTACAAAGTGAGGAACCTGGCCCCTGCTGAGTCACTTAGTTAAACTTTAAAACTTCTTAAGTTGCTGCAATGCATCAACTATACAACATCCTGTACGGTAAACAGCCACCCTAGAGCATGCCCTCTACACCCCAGGATGTAGAACTGCTAAGTTACATAGTTAAACTTCTAAACTTCTCAAGTTGGCACAATGTATCAACCATTACAAAACAAGACCAGGTCAGACTAACCATGAAGGAAAAGATTGATAAACTAGTGAAATTCAAATTATGAATTCCTTTTTAATCAAAGGACATCATAAATAGAGAAAAAGACAAGCCCCAAATTGAGAATGCATATTTGTCATGCATACAATTACCATAAATTAGTATGCAGAATTCATGAAGAACTAAAAAGCAGTAGGAATAGAAACTACCTAATAGAGTAGGGTTAAAAAGAATGAAAAAGCTTTTCACAGGAGAGGGAATTATGAATGGCCAATTCATTCACAAAAATGTGTTGAATTTCATTGGTAATCAAGAAAAAGTAAAATGAGTATGTTATAGGGTTTGGGGGTGCTAGCGTCTCCTTCTGGAAGAGGTGTCTAGGTTCTCTGTGTCCTAAGAAATAATTGGTCAAGACAAGCACAAACGGTAGTAAAGTTTTATTTAAGGCAAAGAAACAGGCTCTGCAGAGTGAGTTTGGGCCAAGTAAAAGTAGAAAATGAAGTACACCTTACAGTGTGAAGGCGGGCCACCATGCAAGAAAGGACACAGTGGCAAAAGTCAGTGTGGTCTGTCCTTTTTGTATCACCCAGTCCCTGGGCTACTGTCAAGTCTAGGCTACCCTATGAAAACATGTTCAAGTTCTTGCAAGAAGTCCATGTGCAAGGCTTTGAGAACTGTTCTGCACATGTGTTCTGGGATTCCATAATTAACAAGTCACACCTACTTCCCCAGCCAGCTTTGCCATGTCCTAATCACTGTTTCAAAAACACAGTAAGAGATATTTCCATACTCACCAGATGGTACAAAATTAAAATCTGACAGTTTTAAGTGTTGACAAGGCTGTAGTATACAATGAGGTCTTCTAAACACTGCTATAATTAAAAACAATTTGAGATGATCTATCATAGTTGAGACTATACATCTCTTGTGACTCTTAGGAATATGCCCTAGAATGACTTGCACATGAGTACCAAGTGTCAAGTTCAAGGATCTATTGTTTGCACTAACAATAAAGAGAATGAAATCCACTTGTTCACCAACAGAAGAATGAATGAGTCAATTGTGATGTATCCATAAAAGACCTGGAGCAACTGAAAATGATTCAACTATGTAACTGAGTCTCAGGTACATAATGTTGAAAGAAAAACAATACATGAACTATGATATTTTGATAAACTTGGAAAATAAAGAAGCAATGCTTTTCCTAGTGACACACTTGCATGTGGTAAAACTATCAACAACAGCAAAGAGATAATAGAACCAACCTTAAAAATAGTGTTTATTATCAGGAGAGAACATAAGACTGTAGCTGGGG
The DNA here is from genome assembly GCA_004363535.1 of Dasyprocta punctata. Taxonomy (NCBI): domain Eukaryota; kingdom Metazoa; phylum Chordata; class Mammalia; order Rodentia; family Dasyproctidae; genus Dasyprocta; species Dasyprocta punctata. Next base: position 18,324 of record RJWM01002350.1, on the reverse strand, counting down.
TCTCACAGATGGTGTTGTAAGATAAACTATAGGAGGCCCGGATAATTTTGAATTTAAATAATGAACACATTTTTAGTATGCCTTAGATATTGGCTAGAACTTAGTTATACCAACCATTATTGATTATCTTAATTCAAAGTTAGGCCCCTTTTTCACTGTTGTTTTCAACTAACACTGGCAACCCTACTCAGAGGGAATGTCAGTCGTATTTGCAAAGTTCTGTTCCCTAAGCAGGGTGGTATGTCCAACAATGCTCATCGTATTATTTTATTTTAAAAAAAAATTTAAAGCAAGTCTTGTTGTCTATTACTTCACTTAGTGGATTCAAAGCTTTGGTTTAAAAAAAAACAAGTGGTAAGTGTATGCTGGGCTGGGGAGTTAGGAGGAGGTCCTTCCTGGCCTCCTGGGGATAGGTCAAATTGTTTGCAGCTTTCCTCTTATCTCTGTGTTCTTGTGGTGATTGCCTCAACCTATTCCATAACAAAATAGCCTTTGCAGATTCCTATCTGCTAGGTCAGGTTTCCTACCATCTACGTTTCATAATGTCTGAAAGTGTGGTGCTTTATGCAACTGGGGATCCACTTTCAGTTCATGTTTCAAGCCATAAAAATTTTTTTAACCATCGAAGCTCTCTCCTATCCTCCAGCTCACCTCTCCCAGAGAGAATGTCACAAAAGAGAACATAAAGAACATCCAGATTAAAGGGGCCATTACCATAGTGCAAAATCACTTGCCCTGTCTGTGGGAAAGAGTTTACCACAGTGAAGAAAGCTTCCAATAACAATTAGAAGATGAAAATTCCATACATAAAGGCATTTCTTGAAGCAAGTGCATAAGAAAATGGTAAAGAGGGACTAGAAAAAAGAGCAAAATGTTCCAGCATAGCACAAATAGCTGGGGACAAAGAAAGGGGGCAACTCCATGCATACAAAATAGATTCAAACCAGATCTGTCATTAAAATTTCCTAGGAGAGAGAGAGCAGATCAGTTTGACTCACTGCTGCATTTGCAGTGTTTACCCCAAGGACTGCCAAAGAGTTGTCCTCAATACACATTTGTGGGTGGAATCAATAAAGAATGAAAGAAGTGGCAGAGGGAGTATTTAAAGTCATCAAATCATTCTAAAGGTGAAATTAAAAGGTCACATTAGAATCTGACTGCTGATGATCTTACAGATTTCATTGTATATCAGAATGTAAACTGCTTACTGCTCTCAATACGAAGTCTAGGTTTGTAGAGTCCTGAATTAAAAGAATTCCTGGTAGAAATCTACATTTCTATACTAGCCAGGAAATGTGACCAGAATGGGCAGAACCAAAGATGCTTCCCCAAGAGACCTCACCTTAACTAGGCGGCATCCACCTAGATTTTTGCGTAGGCACACAGCAGCACTGTGATACATGTTTAGCTCCTTCAGAACGATCCTGGGAGATGCAATGCCCCAACTTCTGACACTCTTTTTCTCACAAGAGATACTGATATGCTGATCTTCTCCATCAATCCTTGCAAATCATTCATTCAATCAACACTTACAAAGCATGTGCCAGGTGTATATACACTTGAGTTCGCATTAAATAAACATCCACTAAATAGCAGGATTAGTGTTAAGCCCATGACTTAAATTAAATAACAGGTATGGTTATTATCATGTTTGAGGATGAAGACACTCAGAGAATAAGATATGATCAATAGCTTCAAGAGGGGTGACCAACATTTGAAAAAAAAAAAAAAAAACCTTCTGGGGATTTCCCCAAGGGAACATAATGTATGTGTTGCCCAAGAAGCTGTCCTTAATCACCCAGATTAGTACTTCATTGTCACATAATAGCATTACCACTTAATTAATAGCTTGAAACAACACACATTTATCTTCTTACAATTCCAGTGGGTCAAGAGTCCCAGTATAACCTGGGTCCTTGGCTGCAGAGTGTCATCTTCAAACCGTGCCAATGTGCTGGCAAAGGCTGGTTCTCATTCCTACCTTGGGTGGAGAAGCATTTTCATGCTCTGGTTCAGTTACTTGTAGACTGAGTACCTCCCTTTCTTCCCTTCTGTCAGCTCTTGCCTGCTCTCAAGTCTTTGCCTGTGGCATCTCCATCCTTACACAACATGCCAGCCTACTTCTTCACACCACAAAGGAAAGTGTCTCCTAGCAAGATGGGCATTATTGTCATATGTAACAGAACCCAGAAGACTATCTGTCACCTTCACTGTTGAAATAAAGTCATGGATGCAGCACAGTGGAGGGAGATACAGCCTGACCAACTCGACACTTTGGAAGTAAATGGAGATTTCAGGACTGGCAGCCACACATAAGGAAACCCGTGATAGAGCAGCGATGAATGGGAGCTAACATCCTAAAGCCAGAAAGAGTTACCACTTCAAGATAATTATTCTGTGGTTTTTGCTGTAGGGACAAAATAGGATCATCAAATTAAACAATGCTGGGCATATTGGTGCATGCCTGTAATCCCAGCACTCAGGCAATTGAGGCAGGAAGATCACTGTGAGTTTGATGCAAGTCTGTGCTACATAGAGAGTTCAAAACCAGCCTGAACTACACAGCAAGACCCTGTCTCAGAAAACTACCAAAAAACCCTCCAAAAACAAAAAACACTAAATTAAACAAAAAATAGGAAATCAAATACTTGCTTGACTGCCACACTCACTGTTTGGTTTTGAGAAGGAGAACCAGGGATGAGGGACACCAAGCTTTGATGGAATGCACATTATCTGCTCCATTACTAGAGGCCATTGGACCCGATATTCCTCTATGTGGCAGTGGAAAATAGTCACTTTGACTCAGAACAAGTGCACTCACCAGGAAAGTTCAAGGCAGTCTGCTGTTCTGATCACAGCATGTATCACCTTCACACTGTCTGGACTCTGATCCCCTTCTGCTGACTGGCTCCCCTGGCTCTGTTCCTGCAGGACAGAATAATTAAAAAGTTTTTTCTTTTATGTTCCTTCTATTAAATCTGAGCTTTTTGGTGCCCTCAAGGGCTGTTTGAGGACAGTAAAAACTATTCAGAGGTTAATGTTGCTTTTAAAAATTAATATTCAATTTATTAAAGTTACAGATTTGAAAAACTTAATTTTTCCCAAAGCTTTTAAATTCTACAACAAATCTTAGTGTTCTTTTTTATGTTGCCACAGAGTGTCACATTTTCAAAAATTATACCAAGGTCCTTTGAATGGCATGTAAACCTATTTCTAAGCTTAGCTAATTTTAACATCTTCCAATATTTTTAAACATATTTACAAAGGAATATATTCTATTTACTTTTAAAAATTACTTCATTGTTTGATTAAACTAATGCAACCTTCCTGAGTACCCAAAAAAAACAGAGAACATTAATAAATCAAACTCATAAATAGAGTTGATGTTAACTTCTTTAAATATTTCAGTACTGTCTATAAACTTGGTAAAAATTGTTACTTAGAAATCTAAGTATAAAAAAAGAAAAAAGAACTCTAAGTCAATTACAATATATTATAAAATGGAATTTAAAATCTTTAATTCTAATATTAGTTCAAATTATCTTAAACATCACAAGCACATAAGACACCAAAAAGAGGCTTCTCCATCAAAATATTAACATATAACACATTGATTTCCTTGAACACATCCATGCTTTGTCCTCCATCTCAAGATAGTTGTCCACAAACATTTTAATATGCATATTTAAATCCATCATTCTAAGAAAGCATATTACATACACATATACACACAAACATTACATTTTTTAATAAAAATGTATAGGTGGGGCATTGTTTTAGGGGAAAAAAATATATCCTCTTGGAGTTGAGCTGTAATGGCTTCTGAGGACTGACATAAAAAATCACCAAAAATTGGGTGGCTGAAAATAACAGAAGTTTATTGTCTCACAGTTCTGGAAACCAGAAGTCTGAGATCAAGAGTCAGCAGGGTTCTGGCTCCCGCTGGAATCTCTGGAGGAGAACCCTTCCCTTACCCCTTACAGCTTTTGGGTAACTATTGGCTTCCTTGACTTCTTTGGCTTGTGGCCGCCAAAGAAGAAGCCTCCATCTTCATATTGTCTTGGTGCCAACATTCAACCTCTTATCCCCACAGAAGAGCTGTCATTCCAGTGAGTCTTGGTAATGGCCAGAGGTTGTGGCCAGTATACTGACTGCCTTCCTGGCAGCAACACTGCTGGGACATGCTGGAATCGATTTATAGCAAAGCCATCAATGCCCTTCTGATGAGACTATCTTGCAGTACTGGGTCCCAAGTCTACATTCTGCTTTTTTGAATTTCTGTATCTTCTACAAAAGTCTGTGCCTACCATGTCTACCCTCAGACTACACACTTTACTTGGTTAAATTTTGGATTTGTTAAGAATATATATATAGTTTCTGGCTATCTCTAAAGACATCTCTCTTAGTCACTCTCTTGTCACTGGGACAAAATACCTAACATCCATAATTTAAAAGCAAAGAGGTTTATTGTGGCATACAGTTTCAGAAGTTTCAGTTCATGGTGAGCTAGCTCCAAGGCAGCAACAGCATTGTAGAAAGACCTGGGCAGAAGAAAGCTGTTTGCATGAGGGTATGCAGGAAGCAGAGAGGGAGAGGAGAAGAGCCAAGGAGGAGACATACCCTTCCAGATCATGCCCCCCATGACCTGCCTCTTTTGACCAAATCCACTGATAAATGTAGAGTTTCCACAATTGGATCACCTGCCTAACATGTGAGACTTTAGGGGGACAATTTAGATCTAAACCATAACACAGGTACACTTAGTGGAATTCTGCATTCTTTTCATAACCTTCCAATCTGTTAAGATTACCAACTCTCAAGCTGGGCGTGGTGGCACATGCCTTTAATCCCAGCACTCGGGAGGCTAAGGTAGGAGGAGCGTTGTGAGCTCGAGGCCGGTTTGGGGTACAACGCGAGCACAAGGCCGGCCTGCGCTACACAGTGCGACCCTGCCTCAAAAAACCAGGGCCGGGAGTTTGGTTCAGCGGCTTCTGCGCCTGTCAGGCAGGCGCGAGGTTGTGAGTTCAATCGCTGGTGCTGCAAAAAAAAAAAAAAAAAAAAAAAAGATTACCAACTCTTACTGGTTACTAAAATGGTATTAAATTGAATTCTGGCATCTCTCTATGGCATTGCGTGACTAGTTAATTACACTTGGAGGTTTTTCCATTGCCATTTCCAAACAGTCAAGTAGAAATTCTCAGGGTTTTGGACAAACTATTGCAAAAGATCAATTCTAAGAATAGGTTTTGTTTAAAGGAGATAGATTTATGGAGTGGTTAAGAAACTCTTCCAAGACCAAGAAGCAAGCCCTTCCTGTGAACCAGCGCCATGCATGGGCCACTGCCCCTGGTGGGAGGACAGCCAGGTCACAGCCTTTCCCCATGAATCAGCATAATTTGTGGTCTGCGGGGGGAGAGAAAAAAGATTCACCAAATAGCACGCCCTCCCTGCAAACCATTACCATGCACAGGCCGCTGCTGGTAGGGGGACAGCCAGACCAAAGCCTTTCCCTGTGAGTGCCATTTGTGGACTGCAGGGGACAGAACAAGGATTCACCAAGAAGCAAGCCTTCTCTGGGAACCAACACCATGTGTGGGCCACAAGTAGCTGGGGGACAGCCAGACCCCAGCTCCTTCTGGCGTGTGGACTGGCCTACAAGAAGCGCCAACACCCCATCCCCAACTGACCAGCTGATCCAGAGAAACATAGGCTGTGATGATAGCTATTGAGGTGAAATGCAAGTTGATGCTTGAGGTGTTTTGGTGTTTCACTGATCTTGTGGGTCTAGGGCCAGTGGTCTCATCATCTACGCAGAGGATAGTGGTATGCAGGGTGACATCTAGAAGGGATCTCCTTCTGAAGGTGGTAGCCCTTGTTAATTCCCTATTATCTTATTTTGAAGTTCTGTATCATTTTCTTTGTTTTGTTGGTTTGGGTTTTAGTCTGTTTTGTTTTGTTTTGTTTGATTTTGTTATAACTGATGGCATGGGCAGCTATTTCAAAGATAGCAAGATATATTATGTTAGCTGTTTTGGATTTACTATTATCTTTTTTTGAAGTCCTTTATTGCATTCATTGTTTTGATTTTACTGGTTCTATTCTGCTCTGTTCTGTTTGATTTTTACTATGTCTAAAGATATCTGCAAGTATATTGAAGACAACAAGAGACATTATGGTAACTACTGTTGATTTCATATTGTTTTGAAGTCCTGTATCACACTGTTTTTTTTTTATTTTAAACAAAAGGAAAATAAGAAATCAAAACATAACAATTTCACACCAACTAACAAAACAGGAACAATCATCAGCATATTGGATATTCCCAAAAATTATTTAAGATAAAAAATATAGCCATGAAACATTATCTAACAAATTATTAACACAATTGATTTCAAATAACAATTTGCATTAAAAATAAAACCTGAAGGTGACACTGAGAAAATTACATTTCACTCAAAATTCTTTCTCTCTGATTGTCACAACTAATTTTTTATATTACATAGATTTTGTTTCAGATGACATGATACTCTACCTAGAAGATCCCAAAATCTCCACCAAGAGACCCCCAGATTCAATAAGCAGACCTAGCAATGCAACTGGCCACAAAATCAACACTCAAAAATCAACAGCATTCCTGTATACAAATAACAATCTCACTGAGAGAGAAACCAGGGAAACAATACCCCCCACAATAGCAATTTCCCTCTTAAGACTGTTTTCATTGTGTCCCACAAGTCCCAGTATGCTGTATTGTCCTTGTCGTTCAACTGTAGAAACTATCTAATTTCTTCTTTAATTTCATCTGTGACCCATTGATTGTTCAGAAGTTTGCCATTTAATTTCCATATGTTAATGAAGTTCTTGTGGTCTCCTTTGACATGGATTTCCAATTTCATTGCACTATGGTCTGATAGTTTGCATGGGATAATTTCAATTCCTTTACATTTACTCAAGCATGTTCTGTGAACCAGTATATGGTATATTTTGGAGAATGTCTCATGTGCAATTGAAAAGAATATGTATTCTGCTGTTGTAGAGTGGAAGATTCTATAAACATCTACTAAGTCCATTTACTCAAAGGTTTGATTTAATTCTAATATTTCATTGTTGATTTTTTGTCTAGCTGACCTGTCTTTTTGTGACAGCAGGGTATTGAGGTCTCCCAATGCAATTGTATTAAGGCTTATTTGATTTTTCATGTCCATTAATAATTGTTTTATATAACTGGGTGCACTAGTATTTGTTGCATATATATTTATGATTGTTATCTCTTCCTCTTGGATTGTTCCCTTTACCAGTATATGGTGACCTTCTTTGTCCCTCTTAATCAGTCTTGGCTTAAAATTAACTTTATCTGCAAATAAAATAGCTACCCCTGCCTTTTTCTGGAGTCCTGTTGCATGGAATATTGTTTTCCATCCTTTAACTTTCAGTTTATGAGTATCTTTTTTAATTAAATGTGTTTCTTGTATACAGCATATTGTTGGATCTTGCTTCTTGATCCATTCTGCCAGTCTATGTCTTTTGACTGGTGAATTAAGACCACTAACAGTGATGGTTAAAACTGACAGGTATTGACTTATCCTTATCATTTTGTTTTCTATTTTCCTGGTGGATTCCTTCTATTGGGGTTCGTGGAGCTGTAATACTTATCATCCCTTTCTAAAATGTCCTTCAAAATATTTTGGAGTGCTGATTTAGTGGTCAAGAATTTCCTCAACTGTTGCTTATCATGGAAGTATTTTGTTTCTCCCTCTATTTTGAAAGATAGTTTTGTGGGATACATCAATTTGGGTTGAAAGTTGTTTTCTTTTAGAACTTGGAGTACTTCACTCCAGGCTCTCCTTGACTTGAGAGTTTGTGCTGAGAAGTCAACTGTAATTCTGATGGGCTTTCCTTTATAGGTGATCTGTTTCTTTTCCCTAACAGCTTTTAAAATTTTATTCTTGTGTTGAATTTCTGGAATCTTGACTATGATATACCTGGAAGGAGATTTTTTTTTAATCATTGCTAATTGTAGTTCTATATGCCTCACTTATTCGTATGTCAAATTCTTTTTCTCTATCAAGAAAGTTTTCTGACACGTTGTCTGTAAGGATGTTTTTAACGTCATTTGTAGTATCTCCTGCTTGTTCAATGACTCCAGTTAATTTTAAGTTATTCTTCTTTGTCTCATCAAGCAACTGTTAGATTGATTTCTCATGTTCCCTTGCTAGTTTTGAAGAATCTTTCTTTTCCTGGTCACTAACTGCAAGCCTGTCTTCCATATCTGAAATCCTGTCCTCACATTGGCTTAATCTGCTTTGAATACTTTCAATGGAGTTTCTATTCTCCTAGATATCTGCTTGAATCTGCTTTATGGAATCCATTTACTTCCTATGTTGTCTTTGCATAATTTGCTTAAGCTCGTTTATTTTTTTTGTCTGTATCTGCTTTAACATCACTAAGCATGGTGTGTATTTTGGTAATCTCTGTGGTTATTTGAGAGATTATTTCTGATTTCATTATTTCCAAAGCCTCATTCAATTGCTTTGTTACCACTTCAAAGAAACCTTATAGGGGGCTTTCAGATTTTTCAGCCTCTTTGCCCCCTGGGTTTGCTTTTGGTGAAGTGGGTGTCTGAGGTTATGACCTGTTTAAGTGTCTTCTCATTTCTTTTCTTTTTTTAGTTTAATTCCTAAAGTGATACCTGTTAGTTGCCTGCAGTGGGTTACTTTAATGGTGGTATTAAGGACTTCCAGGTAATGAGCACTTCCCAGAGATATCTTCCAGGTGTAACTGGTTCCTGAGCTCCGAGTCTATTGGAAAATCCTGCCTCCTCAGTTTGTCAGAGATGAGAAACCACTGCTCACCTAGCCCAGTCCCTAGTTCCTTGGCACCGTGGTGCAGCTCTCTCTGCAACCCCCAGTCAATCCCAGTCCTGGACCATCAAGGCCAACAGTTATTTAGTTCAATCCAGTTAATTCTGGCTGCAGTGGCACCCACAGCACCAAACACAGACAACAAAACAGTAAACTGATCCAACCCCCAACCATATAAACTGAATTTATAACCATACAACAGAATGCAAAACAATCATATATAGTACTTAGGTTCACAAAATATCAATTCTGTCCCCAAGGGTCTGGATCCAAAATGAATTTAAGAAAAAGCAGACAAGTGGGAAAAGAGAAAGAGACTATAAGTAAGTTGGAGAACAAAGATGGGTACCACCAATTTAGGGAAAACACTGCAGAAGACTGAGGGAAAAGAAAGCCAGAAGATACAAAAAAGAGAACAGAACAAGACCACACCCAAAAGGAGGGCAGAAACCACACTCACACTAAAAAAAAAAGAAAGAAAGAAAAAGAAAACAAAAGAAAAAAGAAAAAGAAAAAAATAACAATAAAAAAAACCCCTAAACTAAACAAGTAATAAAAACAGAAAGAAAAAAAAAGTCCACTTCCGGGGTTCTCTCTGGATTCACTGGTAAACAGCCTGTGGAGACAGCAACCCAAATCTTGGCACTGTATCTCTGCAAGCCAGCAACTGTTCGTGGATGGAGTAGTAGACAGCCTTAGCAGGCCTGCCCTGAGAGCAGCCACCTCGGGCTCGCAGCCATCCAAGCAGTCTCTGTGGGTCTGTGTCCAGCTAGGAACTGCTGGGGAAAGCCGACAACAGTTTTAACCCCAGGCATATATGGCCTGACTCCAGAATTGCTCCCTGCAAATCGCTCTCTCCTGTGGGAGAACCAAGCCCTCCACCCTCACAGCCAGCCAGCACAGTCCTCCATGCCCGCCGCTCTCCTCCACGGAGGAATGGGTCTGCAGAGGCCCAGGGGTTACCAGCCACCGCCAACACCGTGACCATGTGCCACCTGGCTCCAACAGCTTTCCTCACGCAGTCAGTCCAGCTCCAGGCGAAGGCTCCACCAGCTACCACCTTCTTCTTAGTTGAATTTTTTCTTTTCACTGTCTCTGTGGGGTTCAATTCAAACTTCAGGCTCTTCCTGGGTCCAAGGAATACCCTTTTCGTCTTCCTCAAGATGGTGTATTCCCACGTCTAGATGGTGTCTCTCAAAGAGGCTGTTTTCCCTGCATCCTACTACTCTACCATCTTCCCAGAAGTCCACTGGTTTGTTTTGATTGGTTTATTCTGTTTTATTTTCCTTGGTTTTATCCTCTTTAAAATAAGATAAAAAAATATTCTTAATAAAGCCCAGCTAGTATAGTGTCTCACTACAAAATTGCAATGAAACAGAGACTTTTAAATTTGCTCCTATACAAAGTAATCAGAATACATGGGCTTATCTTATTATGGTACCTGCTGTGGCTCTGACTAAAGTCAAGAGGCTGCTAGATGAACTTTGCTTGTTTGGGTCATAAGAGCCATGAAGTCACTTAGATGGATGACGGCTCAACGAGAACAACATAACATTTTCGTACAAGACTAGAAATCTAGTTTGGCACCAATAGACTGTGATGCTTGTCTAAATTCAATATTCAGATCATGACTATTTAATTTATCTGTCAATGGCTTGCTCCTGATTTGCATTACACCTACTGGGCATCTCTTTGCAGACAGTAGAGAATAACAATTTTGTTTTCAATGCAATGTAGGAGGCACATTCTGACCATTTAAGAAATGTTTTTTCTAATGCTCTGTTTATTTCACTGAGACACAAATTTTAATTGCAGTTGTTAAAAATCAGATATAATGGCATGTGAAATGAAATCCATAAATATTCTAATAATCTGGCAGTTTCAAAGTGCTTTAAATTAGCATATGGGATTCAAGTGTTGAAACAACACATCAACTAAAATGGAGTAAGAAAGAAAGATAATTACAAAACAGGCCTAATACAAATAAGGAAGAATCAAGTTTTAGACTTACATATGGAATACAATTTGTAACGTAATAGAATATAAGATCATATTCTTATAAAATGTTTTAAATAATAACTTCTTAAATTATAGGAATGTGCTAACTCGTGAATTTATTACATCAAATTGTGTTTAACAAAGGCCTAAGCATATAAAAACAATTTTGTTCTGCTTTATTTCATTTTAATAACCTATATTTAAGATAAAATATTATTAGTTTACCTCCTACTGATATTGTGGATACATCTAAATCTTTAGAAAAATTGAAAATCAACATTTTTATTTGATTAATAAATTGTGATAAACAGTGAAAAAAAAAGAAACTTCCATATACAGAATCTTCCAAAAAGCATATGTACACACTTCAGGAAAAGAAAAATAGTATGATGTTTTTTCAACAGATGGTATTACTCTTACATGGGTGACCCTATGTTGTACATTGCAGAAAAACCACTACCCTGCTGGCCCTTCAGAAGAAATTGAAAATGCATGTGCAAAAATCTCAATGACCAAGTTTACCCAAATAGCAGTTCGCCATACTAATAAATGGAAGCTCAGGGTCACCATTTTGTGCATTGCTTATAGTTGTAAAGACAAAAGATAACTTTATTAACCTTATGGTATCTCAATAAATTCAGTATTAAAATATTTATTCAAGTTTTTCTTTTCCTGGAGTGTGCATATAAGTTTTTGATGGACTCTGTATGTAAATTGTGTGGCTTGGGGGAATTACTCTTTCTGCACTCCCACATTGGGTGATGCAGATTAAAAGAGATGGTGCACATACAGTGCTTCCAGCTAATAAGCACACAAAAAGTGTTAGTGTTTAGGGTACTAGAATTTGTGTACCTAGTAGTTGTTCAGTCACTGTCATTAAATTCCAGAAATTTTAAAATTTCTTCTGTGATCGTTGGTTGTTTAGGACTATATTGTTAATTTTCAAGGAGCTTTTGCCTTTTCTGAAATTTATTCTGCCATTGATTTCTATTTTCATTACACAATGATCTGATAGCATGCATGAGAAAATTTCACTTCTTTTGTATTTATTTAAGACGGTTTTGTGAGATAGTATGTGATCTATTTTGAAGAAAGTACCATGTGCGACTGAAAAGAACGTATACTGTCTTGTAGAGAGGTGCAATATTCTATCAAGTCCATAAGTTCAAGGATATGGTTCAGTCCTGATATTTCTTTACTGTTTTTTGTTTGTTTGTTTGTTTGCTTGCTTGGTTGATTTACCTCTTTGCAAAAGCGGAGTGTTAAAATCTCCAGTATGTCGTCATATAGCTAATGTGTATTTTTTGTCTATTCTTTATTACCTTGGTAGTTTCATGCTATGTATATACCATAACCAACATACTGCCTATGAGAAATGTGTAAGATAATGTATTTATAGCCATGGTTACAAGTTTATAGTGTATATATATATTTTGAATGTTATACAATAATTGTTTTCTTGATTGAGAAAAGGATAAAAAATGCAAAATTCACAATTTTGTTACCTGAAACTTTCCAATTGTTTTTCAGTACTTTATTGTACAGGGTGTCCTGTCTTTTTAGTTAATTAATTAATGAATACTTTAGATACTCTTGGATTTTAGTTGGGATTTTACATACGTTGCATTTTAATTCTTTTATTCTTTGCTGTTCTATTAACCCATAACACTATTTTAATAAATGTCTCTTACTATGATTGTGTTAGTGTTTATGTAACCTTTTAATTACAGCAAGTTTTGTTTCATGAGGATAGGTGCTCCAGTATTTGGTGCACATATGTTTATCAGTGTTATCTGTTCTCATTGAATTATTCCCTTAACTAGTATGCAGTGACTTTCTTTGTCTTTTCTAATGAGTTTTAGCTTGAAGTTTACCATGTCAGATATTAGAATTGCTACCTCTGCTTTTTGAGGGGGCCTCTTGGTGCAAGAAATACTGTTTTCCATCCTTTAATATTTAGTCTATGAATATATTTTTGGATTAGATGGGTTTCTTGAATGCAAAAGACTCTTGGATTCTGTTTTTTGCTCCAGTCTGTCAATTTGTGTCTTTTAATTGGAGAGTTGGGGCTGTTAACATTGAGAGATATTACTTAGATGAGTTGGTTGTTTACTTTTTTCTCTGTTGCTGAATGCTTTGTTTTTCTTTTCCTGATGTTTTTTGTTGCTGTTTACCCAATTACCTCATTAATTTCTATTTTGTGATTTCTACTGAGAATGTTTTTAAGTATTTTCTCGAGAGTTAGTTTAGTACTCATATATATCTAGTACTCATATATTATATAGTATATTTTTTCCAGTGCTGTGGATCAGACTCATGGCCTCATGCATGCTAGACATGTACTCTACCACTGAGCCACATCCCCAGTTCTTCTCCATCTATTTAAAAGGATAGCTTTGCTAGATGTTAATCTAGGCTTGAGATTGCAATCCTTCACTCCAAGTTCTCCTAGCCTTTAGGGTTTATGTTGAGAAGTATGCTGTGATTCTAACTGTTTTAACTTGATACATGATTTTTGTTTCTTAGTGGTTGCTTTTAAAATTGTGGGTTTTTGCAGGATATCTGGTAATTTAATAATGATACGCCTTGGTGAGCTTCTTTTGTCACCATAATTGCTTGGTGTTCTATAAACATCACTTACTTGTATTTTAATTTTTTTTCTGATATTTGTGGAATTTTCTTCTACAATTTCTGTTAACATGTCAGTGAATTCGTCTGTGCTGTCTTCTAGTTTTTCTCTAACTCCAGTTAGCCTTAGATTGGTCTTCTTACTGTCATCTAGTAATTGCTGGATAATCCTCTCTTGTTATCTTATTTTCTTTTTTGCTTCTTTGGGCTCTTCATTGTAATTCACTACTTTTTCTCAATATCAGACACTCTGTCTTCATGTTGGTCATTTCTTCAATTTATTAATTCTATACAGTGTTTTATTTAAGGCTTTTCTATCTGAAATTGTTTTCAAGGACTCCATATCCTTGTTAAATCTGTCACTCAAATTTTGAACTGTTTTGGTTAGCTTATCCAGTTTTTTACCTATTTCCCCAACAGTCACAGTGGGCATGTAGAGTCAAATACGCTGTGAACTTTTGTTTGCTTCCTCTTTTAGTTCATCTATTTTCTTCATTGCTTCTATGAACTTTTCATAGAGTTCTGCTACCTGGTCTTTGGTTTCTTTTCCCTTTGTGATCACTTGCTCTGCCTTGGGAAACTTAGATAAACCTGGAGATCTTCTGTTGTCCTCCCCATGCATATATGCTATAAACTTGCATATATATATATATATATATCCCCTTTTTTGGAGGGCACTGCAGATTGAAGACTAAAAATGTAAGGAGAGTTCAAGTTTATAGTTTGCATGGTGATTTTTAGTATAATGTTGCCTCCCTGTGAATAACTTTCATCTTTGTATGTCCAGTGCAAGTATTTACTCCTTTTTTATTTACTTTACTGATTTGGACTTTGTCCCTTTATTTTACTCAAAGAATTACTTCTGATTATATCAGTATCAACAGATTCAGTCATACAGCCTGAAGTTACACTCCCTCGCTTTGTCTATTCTTTATGCACACTGCGACCATTTATTATTTGTGATTGTTCTGCAATGAGGCAGATGAAATGGAGAGAGGAGAATGGAAGGTGGTTGGATGAGAAGTGTAAGACACTAAGGGTAATGTTTGGAAAGGGTGATAGTGGCAGATGAGGTGAAAAATTTGATGTGGAGTCTGATTTCACTGGACTACTTTTAGTTGAGTCAAAGGACTAGAATTGAGAGTTTTAAGAAGATACTTGTGGGTGCAAGTGTGAGATATGGGAGGACGGAGATTTACTTGCAACTGAGGGAAGCTATATCATTGTCAGAACCTCCTGATAGGACAATATTCTAGGTAAGATGTAGAGAGTGGTAAAGCTTCACAGCTGCCAGCCTACCTCTCTCGCCTGTGGGCATCTGGTGCGTCAGCCTACATTTCCCATGATCCTCTCCAGCCTAACCCGGAAATGACACTCCCCGCAGGATGACAGCTTCTGCCCCCTCTTCTATAAGTGCCTTAGACGCCTTTCAATAAAACGAGACTTGATTGGAACTGCTCGTCTTGTCTCCGTTTCTCTCTCCTCTTTCCCTGCCCCCTTCCCCCCATCCCGTCTGTCCTCCAGGTGAGACCCACGAGTTGATCCGCGGGCCGGATCAAGATACGTGAACACTAAAGGGTTAGGATCGGGAGGGTTGAAGTTTAATATGAGAGAAGAAAGGAGTGACTGTGGAGAAACTTAGTATGGGATATTAAAAACTTGGGAGGAGGAGTATATGTATTTAAAAAAAGAATAAAGAAATGTGATAATAACGTTGCTTGGGGGTTTGAAGTGAAGAAGTTAAGTAGAGAGCTGAGATGAGGGAGAGAAACTAGACTGTTAAGTCAGAGCCAAGGGAAGGAAAAAATACACAAACATTAAAACCTAATAAGCACACACACACAAAATAAAAGGACATAATCCTAAGCTACTAAATAATTCAAAGAACAAAAATCCAAACCCATAAAATACCCAGTGGGATTAAATATCCCAGTGAGACCCTGTATATGTGCTCACACTCCCATCTTCCATTGCAATACTGAAGCTAACTCACACTCAGAGTTTCTTTCCACCAAGTTGCAGGGATTCTTGCAAATTCTGACCTAGTCTGAGTTCTTGGATTAGGAACTCTTGCTGTCCCTCTCACTGTGTGTGATGGTAGAATTAGCAGTATTCCTGTGGAATCAAATCAGTTACAGTAGTAATGAGCTAATCAATTACAGTGTTATCTATCTGGGCACGTTGGGAAAATACTATGAGATCTACTTTTGTACTTCTGTTTAGCCTAGAAAGGAGAGGAAATCCACAGTTATAATGTAAGTAAGCATCATAACAACCCAAATATCAACCCATTGCCAATATGCACTAAATGTGGTAGTTATACCTCCTCTTACAATAAAAAAAAAAAAGAAAACAAAAGAAAAAAGCATTCAATAATAATTTTATAGACTCAATTATCTAAAACCCAGAGGTTTGGGGATTGGGTAATGCTGGGAGGCTGAGGTGTGGAGGGTGTTTAAAGTCTTCTGCTATGTGGTATACAAAGGAGGAAATAGGAGGGAGGCAAAGGATCCTAATGGTGGTAGAGAAGTATGATTTATATATATATATATGATCAGAGAAAACTGAGTATAAATGCAGTAGTGAGAAATGGAGATGAAAAAGGATTATGACTGATATAAATACTAGAGAAAAAGTTAGAGCGAGACAGATAAAGAGGGGGAAAAGAAAGAAAAAATAGAAGAAGAATAAGGAACAAAAAAAAGAAGTCAGGTGAAAAATATGAATAAAAGTAGAAGGAATAAAAAGGGACAGGGAGAATTTTCTTAGCCTCTATAAACTACATTGGAAGAAAAAGGCAAAAAGAAGAGAAATACATATGCACTTACGCACACTCTTAAAAGAAAAAAAAGAGGCCAATAATGGAACAAAAGTGTGTGTGTAGGAGGGGAGTGGTGAATAGAGAGGAAGCCAGTAAAAAAAACAAAGCACAACAAAAAGATAGAAAGGAAGAAAATTTTCTATTGTTTTGGACCTGTGATTCTTTCCCACAGTCTAGGAATAAGGAGCAGAGCTCAAGCCAAGAGCTGACTCCGCTCGTGCCGGCAGTCTGAGGTGGCAGTCCACCCCTAGATTGGTGCTGGATGAAGACATCCACATACAGTGGGCAACAGGTCACCAATCCGACTTTCCAATCCTGTGTGACTCAGGCTGGACCTGGCCTCTGACCGCATGAGGTGGCTCTGTGTTCACCAGCTCCAGCCCCTCAGCAGGACTCCCTCCAGCCTGCTCTCCAACTGCCAGCTGTTACATATGGCTGTCCTTCCTCAATGCACTCTGGGAACTTGACTGTGTGGAGTGAGACTTGGAGCCAAGAGGCTGCACTGGGACCCAGGTTCAAACACTGAGCCCTTTTCTATAGTTATGTCCCCACCAGCTCTTCCACAATTGTGACAGGCACCAGACCAAGATCATTCCTCAACTGTGTACTGTGGAAGGCCGCTCTGGGAGCTGTATCCCTTGTTTTCCTTGGAGCTTCCAACTGCCACGGATTGTCTCAGACTCTCAGTTCTCTTCTTTGTGGTACATTCTGCAGTTGTCTCTGAATAGTGTTCTTTGGGTTGAACTCTTCAAAGCAGAATTCAGACAAAGTAACTACATTGTGTTTGGTTAATCCATCTCTTGAGTCTCTTTCCCTTTATGATAGTCTCCTCCTATCTGTGTTTCCCTGAGTCTCTTCAACATCGCTCCTCCTCTACTCAGCCATGTTGGACCTTCCAGAATGATCCTTCCTCTCAGTGGATCTTTCTTCAGCTCCTGTGATGTGACTTCCTCCTTCAGTCAGCCATGTTGAATCCCCTATTTCAGACTTTTGCCTTCTCTGAGGTCAGGTCTATTGTTTCTGCTATCCCATACAGAGGGGAAACAACATAGAGCCTCTTTTGAATGGCATTTTTTTTTATTTTCTTGGTTTCTACCTCAAGTAGAGTAGGCTGAGCTGACAGCACTGATAGCTGGTAATGCCATAGGCAGCTACCTTATTATAAGCATAACCAACAGTCTACTTTGGGCTTCTTTCTGAGGAGGAAGAATAGGGGAGATAAAGATTCATTTTGTCAGCATGTTCTAGTTTTTCATGTGATTCTCAGTTGTCTTTAGATTTTTTTTTCCTGCACTCAGACAGTTATAAAATTGATTGGCTTGAAAGCTAAATAAAATAAAACACAGTAGCCTACTTTATCATTTGATACTAGCTATTTATTATGAGCAGCGCTGTGTTGGGATATCGACCCTGAGATTAAAGTTGGAGAAATATAGATTCTGAGGTCCTGCAGGCACATAAAGCTCCCAAACCATGGTGACAGATGATAACGAGTTTACACTTAGAGCCCATCCTTTATCTCAGTGGAGCCCAACAGCTATCATTTTTTAAAAAATAATGAATTGTGCAAACAAAGCACAGAACATTCACTTAGTAGTTTTGAAATGCAGCTTCTGTAGGTCCCAAATACATTGTCAGTGGCCCAGTTGTATGACTATTGAGAATAGACTTTCTCCATTCATTTATTTGTTTGTTGGATTATTTATTCCTTCATTTATGTCAGTCCATCTGGCATTAGGAAAAAATACCCTTCTCCCCGAGTATCCCTTACACTAATCACATTCTTTCTTGCCTCCCTGCTAGATTTTTCCAGTTGGAAAGGTTTTTTGCTTCTCCAGAATCAAACCTCACTCCTTTAACACACAGCTCAAGTCTCACATCTGCCACAAAGTCTTAATTTGAATCCTGATTTCTGGCTTTGCTGGTTATTAGCTGTGGAGCTATGAAAAACTCTGATTGCCCTCCCGAGTCTCAGCTTATTCGCTCTAAAGAAGAGGTTGAAATCCTTAACTCCCA